>CM059268.1:1402704-1417704 GCA_030347295.1 Setipinna tenuifilis | reverse complement strand
TATATACATATATACATAACCCTCGCTCTAATGAGCAGCCAGCAGGTAGGTGAGCTAGTTAGTGGACACATCTCTACACAACCAACACGTGACAGGAGGACACACATCACAGTCCACCACAGAGATACCACAGACACATCATAAAACACCATAGAAACACCACACAAAACACCATAGAAACACCACACAAAACACCATAGAAACACTATAGAAACACTTTAAAAACACCACAGAAACACCATTAAAACCCACAGAAGAGACAGAAAAACCACAGAAGAAGAAACCAAACAGGAAGTTGTGGAGCTGCATAAGGTGATGTTGAGGAGTAATATCTCAGAGCCTGCCTGACTCTCTCTCGTTCTCTCTCTCTCTTTCTCTCTCTCTATCTACCTATCTCTATCCATCCCCCCATCTCTCACATACACTGGTGCCTGTGTGTCCTGTTCTGTGTCCCAATGCTTTCTCCCCTGAGATGCCTTAAACAGCTTGAGTGTGTTTGTCTCTACCTCACACTCCTTTCTGTGTGTGTGTGTGTGTGTGTGTGTGTGTGTGTGTGTGTGTGTGTGTGTGTGTGTGCGTGTGTTTATGGTTCCTCCCAAAAAGCCTTTTTAAGTGTGTGAATGCAATGCTTTTTAATTAGTGTGTGAGAGAGAGTGTTTGTTTTAGCACTGCATCGTGAGGCATTTGGTGATGACTGCAGGACAGAGGAGCTGGGTGATGTTGGAGCTGCTGCTCCAGTGAAGTATGATACTGTGAAAGAAAGAAAGAGAGAGAGAGAGAGAGAGAGAGAGAGGACAGAGAAAGAGAGTCCACTGAAGTAAGATACCGTGAAAGAAAGAAAGAGAGAGAGAGAGAGAGAACAGAGAAAGAAACTCCAGTGAAGTAAGATACCGTGTGAGGTGGCTACACTAAACAACATGACTATGGGAGATATGGGGGAATAATCTCAAACATGAGACAGAAAGAGAGAGAGACAGGGAGAGAGAGAGAGAGAGAGAGAGAGAGAGAGAGAGAGAGAGAGCGGACAAAGAAAGACAGAGAGAAGGAGAGAAAGAACGAGAGAGGAGAGAGAGATAGAGAGATAGAGGACAGAAAGACAGAGAGAGACAGAAAGAGAGGAGAGAAAGAGAGAGAAAGAGAGAAAGAAAGAGAGAGAAAGTAGTTGTCATGTATCAGGCTTCAGGGGGAGGTAACTAGTAATCTGATGAAAAGAACACTCTGCCTCTTTTGGGTAAGTATGTGTGTGTGTGTGTGTGTGTGTGTGTGTGTGTGTGTAAGTGTTTTAGTGTGTGTGTGTGTGCGCGTGTGTGCATTGTGTATGTGTGTGTGTAAGAGTGTGTGTGTGTGAGTGTGTGCATGTGTAAGTGTTTTAGTGTGTGTGTGTGTGTGTGTGTGTGTGTGTGTGTGTGTGTGCGTGTGTGAGTGTGTGTGTGTGTGTGCGTGTGTGTGCATTGTGTATGTGTGTGTGTAAGAGTGTGTGTGTGTGAGTGTGTGTGTGTGTGTGTGTGTGTGTGTGTGTGTGCGTGTGTGTGTATGTCTGTCCTTCTTTTTTGGGGTCCTCCACCTCCTGAGGCTTCGGAATAATGTTCCTTTAGACCATCTGTTGTATTCCTGATTGCACACACACACACACACACACACACACACATTTACAAAGTCACACACTGACGATAACACGTCCTTGCCATTGTCTCTGAGTGCTTTGGTAATATTTACTGCAGTGGTAGTCTTGCTGTGATCCCACACACACACACACACACACACACATATACACAGTGGTAGTTGCCCTTGTGCTGTAATTCTACACACACACACACGCATACGCGCACACACACACACACACACACACACACACACACACACACACACACACACACACACACACACCTTGTGCTGTAATCCGACACACACACACACACACACACACACAGTGGTAGTTGCCCTTGTGCGGTGATGGCCTGTAAAGCCATTTAACATTTGCTCACCTCACATTACCCATAATGCACCCTTAAACGAATGGACACAGTGGCTAATGTCACCTGTCACAATATGCCATGGCATGGCTGTGATGGCGTATGTAATCTGTTATAACATGTCTATGACACCTTTATAATGCTGCATAATTACCCATTATGACAAAGTTATAACAGTGCATATTAATGATTATTACATAGATATGGCAGTGTTATAACACAGGTGTTCCCTGTTGTGGTCACTCAGTGGTAGAATAGGCTACTAGTTGCTGCGAGAACAGGTCCTTTCTACCTTCCAGAAGCACCTGAAGACCCTTCACATCCTAACAACTCACCATCCTAGCAACGCTATCCTCCACTTCTCATCTTAGCAACGCTAACCTCTACTCACCATCTAACAACGCTAACCTCTTCTTTAGCGTCTTCTTCCACTTCCATCCTAACAACTTTATTACCATCCTAACACCGCTAACCTCTATTACCATCCTAACAACGCTAACCTCTATTACCATCCTAACAACGCTAACCTCTATTACCATCCTAACAACGCTAACCTCTATTACCATCATAACAACGCTAACCTCCACTGATTATCTTAACAATGCTAACCTTCACTTACAGTCTTGACAACCCTAACCTCCTGTTGTTCTCATCCTAACAACGCTAACCTCCACTGATCCTAACAAGGCTAACCTTCCCTTACCCTCTTGACAATGCTAACCTCCTGTTCTCATCCTAACAACACTAACCTCTTCCTTGGCGTCTTCTTCCACTGGCCATCATAACAACACTAACCTCTATTACCATCATAACAACACTAACCTCTATTACCATCATAACAACGCTAACCTAACATCCTCACAACGCTAACCTCCACTGATTATCCTAACAATGCTAACCTCCACTTCTCATCTTAACAATGCTAACCTTCACTTACCCTCTTGACAATGCTAACCTCCTGTTGTTCTCATCCTAACAACACTAACCTCTTCCTTAGCGTCTTCTTCCACTGACCATCCTAACAAGACTAGCCTCCACTCACCATCCTAACAACACTAACCTCTATTACCATAACAACGCTAACCTCCACTTACCCTCTTGACAATGCTAACCTCCTGTTCTCATCTTCACAACGCTAACCTAACATCCTCACAATGCTAACCTAACATCCTAACAATGCTAACCTCTATTACCATCCTAACAACGCTAACCTAACATCCTAACAACGCTAACCTGTATTACCATCCTAACAACGCTAACCTGTATTACCATCCTAACAACGCTAACCTAACATCCTAACAACACTAACCTCTATTACCATCCTAACAACGCTAACCTCTATTACCATCCTAACAACGCTAACCTGTATTACCATCCTAACAACGCTAACCTGTATTACCATCCTAACAACGCTAACCTCTATTACCATCCTAACAATGCTAACCTCCTATTACGAGCACTGTCCTGTACTTTGGTACGATGTTATGCCCTTTTTTGCACCATTTTCTGTACTGTGTTACACTCTTGCTGGCTCTGTTGTTCTCTGCATATCTGTGGCTTAATCGGTGTCCTCTATGGTGAGTCACTTTGGATAAAAGCATCTGCTAAAGTAATGTAGTACAATTTCATATAGTGTAGTGCAATGTAATGTAATGTAGTGTAGTGTAGTGTAATGTAGTGTAGTGTAGTGTAATGTAAATTAATTTAATGTAGTATAGCATAGTGTAATGTAATATAATGTAATCTAGTGTAATGTAATGTAATCTAGTGTAGTGTAATTTAATGTAGTGTAGTGTAATGTAATTCAGTGTAGTGTAATTTAATGTAATGGATCCTTGTGGTTGTTTTAGTAACAGTGGGAGACCTACACAGCCACCAGCTTTACTGTGTGCCTCACTTAGCCTCAGTGTACATCCACACACACACACACACACACACACACACGCCTTGAGTTTATGGATGACTCAGAGATCTCTCTTGATCTTCATTGATATCTCTTGATCTCTCTTTCAGCTCAACTGCAGACTAGTTATCAAAGGGGTTCTTTTGACACATATGAACCTGTGTGTCTTTGCAGGTGTGTGTGTCGGTGTGGGTGTGTGTGTATGCTGTGTGTGTGTGTGTATGCTCTGTGTGTGTGTATGCTGTGTGTGTGTGTGTGTGTGTGTGTGTGTGTGTGTGTATGCTGTGCGTGTGTGTGTATGCTCTGTGTGTATGCTGTGTGTATGTTGTGTGTGTGTGTGTGTATGGTGTGTGTGTGTGTGGTGGGCAGATGTAGTGGGAGGCCCTGTAGCAGACGTTCCTGTGGGTTCCGTGTGAATGAGCTAAAAATAGCAGCACTGGAACGTGAGGTGCCTGCACAGCACCCCATCATAGCTCACACACACACACACACACACACACACGAGCACACACACACACACGTGTGCAAACACACACCTTTAAACAGAAAGACAGATACACACACACACACACACACACACACACACACACACACACACACACACACGTGGGCAAACACACACCTTTAAACAGAAAGATGGACACACACGTGTACAGACACATATATACACGTGTGCAGACCAACATGCACAGGCAAACACACACACAAACAAACACACACGCACACACACACACCTGTGATGGATGACCGCGTCACAGCCACATACCCAATGCCAGCTGAGAGGGGGCCAATGATGGAGAGAGTCCCCAACACACACACACACACACACACACACGCACACACACTCACAGATCAGAGGGGGAGATTTACTGACAACGACAGAGAAGAAAGCTGGAGATAGAGAATGAAGAGAACGGGAAGAGAATAAAGACATTAGGGAGACAGGAGAGCTAGAGAGCGATAGAGACAGAGAGAGAGGGAGAGAGAGACAGGAGAGCTAGAGAGCGATAGAGACAGAGAGAGGGAGAGAGAGAGTACGATGGAGAGAGATGGATAGACAGAGAGAGGGAGAGAAGGAGAAATAGAGAGAGAGAGGGGAGTGAGAGAGTAAGATGAAGAGAGAGGGAGAGAAAGAGAAAAAGAGAGAGTGAGATGGACAGATAGAAAGAGAGAAAGAGATGGATAGAGGGAGAGAGAGGGGGGAGTAAAAGAGTGAGATGGAGAGAGAGAGAGACAGAAAGAGAAATAGACAGAGAGCGAGATAGAGATAGATGAAAAGAGAAAGAGAGGGAGAGGGAGAGAGATGGAAAGAGAGGGAGAGGGAGAGGGAGAGAGAGAAAGAGAGAGTGAGATGGAAAGAGAGGGAGAGGTAGAGAGAGAGACTGAGATGGAAAAAGAGAGAGAGAGGAAAAAGTAATGGTCCATTTCTACATGGCAGTCTGTACTGGGCGACTGAATGACAGTGATTAGGGATTTATTTAATGTGCCAAAAACTCAAAACACCCGCTGACACACACAACACACACACACACTCTACTGCTGTCACACACACACACACACACACACACACACACTCTACTGCTGTCTCTCACACACACACACACACACACACTCTACTGCTGTCTCTCACACACACACTCTGATGTCTCACACACTCTACTGGTGTTTCAAACACACTTTTGCTGTCTCTCTGTCAATACTGCTTTCACACACACACACACTCCTTACTGTCTCACACACAACACTGCTCTCACACACTCTACTGCTGTCTCTCTCTCACTTCTGCTGTCTCACACACATACTCCTTACTGTCACACACACACACACACACACACACACACACACACACACACACACACACACAGTGTCACAAACACACTTCTGCTATGTCTCTCTCCCTCCTAACTGTCTCACACAATACTGGTGTTGCAACACATTATGTAATAACACCACATTATGTAATAACACATTATGTTATAACAACACATCATGTAATAACTTTGTAAGATGTAATACACATTCACTCCATTTTGTAATAAAGTGTCTGAACACATCAAAAACATGCTCTGCATTTTTTAATACATTATTACATATTACATTATTACATATTGTGACATTGTGACAGTGGCAACATTTTTATTTTATTTAAATGTAATATTATGATGCATTAGAAATAACCAGCCAAAATGCATCATAATATGTGTTGTGCTCATGTTACGTCCTAAACATGAAACTTATGAAGCATCTGAAATGAAACTGGCATTAAAATAGACCCCTATTCAGCAGCCACACATGACATGATAACCACACACTGCCTCAGTAGCGACAACGCCTGTTTTTAAAATCTGCTTTTCTACTCTAAAAACAGCACACACGCGCTTGGACCAGGCTGGGTGATTTGCTGTCTGGCGTCACTCAGGGAAAATTGCGAATGTAAAAACAGGGGCTTCAGGCGGTGATTTCTTGGGCAGAGAGGGCCCGTATTGGCCCAGATTTATTGACGCGGCGTCAGTCGGGAGAGCGGTCATTTCGGGAGAGCAGTCTGTTTAGGGATCCGTCTACTGGGAGCTGCTTTAGTGCTTATGGAGAAGCACTTTGTCTTAGCCGCCTCTCCCACGCCACGCTACCATCTGGGCTAGCCTTCCTGTGCTATGGTACGCTACCATCTTGTAGCCCCTAACACCACCTCTACCACACCATGCTACGCTACCATCTGGGTAAGACTTCCTTCCTGCAGTTCCCTGCCACCACCTCTGCCACTCCTCACTACCATCCTGTAGCTCCTACCACCACCCCTGCCACGCCACCATCTGGGCTAGCCTTCCTGTAGTTCCCTGACACGAGCTCTGCCACACAGAAGTTTTTCAGGTTCAGTTTTTCCTTCCCTTCTTAACATTCTCTTTTTTTTTTAATTAAATACCAGGGACTGGACAGTTGGATCGCTCTGCCAACCTCTGGAAGCACCTGATGTTGGATCGCTCTGCCAGCCTCTGGAAGCACCTGATGTTTTGGGGGAAATGGAGTCCATAGGGGGCACTAAAAAATGTTTTTTTTCGGCCTAAGTTATATAGCTTGGTGTTTTTGAGCCAAAATGTACAAACTTTTAGAGCCCCTTATGGACTAAATTTCACAAGATACAAGGTGCTTCCAGAGGTTGGCAGAGCGATCCTACATAGCATATTTGGGACAATGATGACCTTCTCTGTCCAAAATTCTACTGATTAAGTAAAACCCCTATTTAATATTAGAAAAATTCCAATCAGGTTTGAGAGCCAGTCACAGCACAGAGACTGCCCTAACCAAAATAGTAATCTCAGACTTGGAGTACGACCGCAAACAAAGTCTCCGTTCTGGTCCTCCTAGACCTAAGTGCCGCCCTCGACACAATTGACCACAACATGCTACTAAATCTTTCCAAAACCTGAGTAGGTCTGTCAGGTCATGTACTAAAGTGGTTTGGGCCCTATATTACTGGAACACAATTTTATGTCAGTATCCGGGACTCCCTGTCCAAAGAACCTGACATGCCCTTTGGGGTCGCCCAAAGTAGTTTTCTGGGCTGCCATTATATATGCTGCTACTGGGCAGCATCATCAAAGAACACAACATAGACTTCCATAACGACACACAACTCTATATTTCAGTCAAGCCAAACAAAGCCACTACTCTACACTCATTAACCTCTTGCTTGCCAGCCATCACACAATGGATGAGCAATAACTTCCTAAAACTAAATGAAGACAAATCGAAGCTATTATTTATTGGCCCCAAAGACAAACAAGAGGCTCTCTACTCCAATCTGGTAAACCTACAGTAAGCCAACATGTCAGAGAGGTAACAAGCCTGGGAGTGATTCTTGACTTCTTCAAAGCTCACATCGATAAAGTAACTAAAACAGAATATTTCCATCTAAGAAACATTACAAATGTTTGCCCCTTCCTGGCCGAGCAGGACGCTGAAAAACCTGTTCACGCATTTATCTTAAGTGGATTAGACTACTGTAATGCCCTATTTACAGGCCTCTAAAAAAGGCAATTGAAAAACTACAGCTTATTCAAAACTCAGCCGCAACACTGCTAACAAAGACAAGGGAAAGAGAGCACATTACTCCAATACTAGGAGGAGAGAGCACATTACTCCGATACTAGGAGAAGAGAGCACATTACTCCAATACTAGGAGGAGAGAGCACATTACTCAAATACTAGGAGGAGAGAGCACATTACTCCGATACTAGGAGGAGAGAGCACATTACTCCGATACTAGCTGAACCTCACTGGCTGCCCGTTTCCTACAGAATTGACTGTAAAGTACTATTACTAGTGTTCAGAGCTGTTAAGGGTTTAGCCCCATGCTACATCACTGACACACTGCCCTTACATCCGCTGAGGCCGGCCTCCTGAGGATTCCAGAGGCACCACCCAAATGGATCAGAGAAGCAGCCTTCTCATACTACACCCCCAAGAGATGAAATGCCCTACCCCAACACATCAGAGGGGCAGAATCTGTTGACGCCTTTAAACAGCAACTGAAGACTTACCTGTTCAACCTCACCTACACTTAACTGCCCTGCTCAAAGACTTTCACACACTCAGAGACCTTCCCCCCATCAACCCCAACAAAGGGACTCCGCTTCTCGAACACCCAAAGACTTTCCCCCTACCAGCCCGGCAGTTGAGCTCCCCTGGGGACCACAGGGGACATTAGTGGAGCTCTCCACAGCGCCCTGACAGATCTCTCTGGTGCTACTGGACTATAAAAAGCTTGCCATGTGTATCTCTGTCCTGTGCTCCTTTGCTAAATAGTTGAAGAACTTCGAGCTACATCCTTTGTATGAAATGTGCTATACAAGTAAAGATAGTAATAATTATTATTATAATTATAATAATAGTAATTATTTGTTTTGTTTGCCCCACTGCAGCTGTGTTTCTGCAGATGTCACTGCTGTGCTAGGCTCCTCCTGCTGCAGCTGTCTTACTGCTGCTCTGACTGCTACTGCTGTCTCTGTAGTTGTCTCACTGCCTCTGTCTCACTCTCTCTGTCTCACTCTCTCTGTCTCACTCCCTCTGTCTCCCTGCTGCTGTGCCAGTGCAACTCTTACTGCTGCTCTGACTGCTACTGCTGTCTCTGTAGCTGTCTCACTGCCTCTGTCTCACTCTCTCTGTCTCACTGCCTCTGTCTCTCTGCCTCTGTCTCACTCTCTCTGTCTCACTGCCTCTGTCTCACTCTCTCTGTCTCACTCTCTCTGTCTCTTTGCCTCTGTCTCCCTGCTGCTGTGTAGCTGTTTCACTGTTGCCACAGCTGTCTTACTGAAGCTGTATCACTGCTGGAGCTGTGTTGCTGATACCACAGCTGTATCACTGTCACAGTTTTCTCACCACTATCACAGCTGTCTCACTGCCTCTGTCTCGCTGCTACATCTGTCTCATTCCATTCAGCTCTCTCACTGCCACACCTGTCTCACTGCTACATCGTGTCACTGCCACACCTGTCTCACTGCTGCTGTCTCCCTGCCTTTGTCTCACTGCCACATCTGTCGGACTGCCACATCTGTCTCACTGCTGAATCTGTCTCATTCCTACATCTGTCTCACTGCCACATCTGTCTCCCTGCTACATCGTGTCACTGAATCTGTCTCCCTGCTGAATCTGTCTCACTGCTGCAGCTGTCTCCCTGCTACACCTGTCTCCCTGCTACAGCTGTCTCACTGCCACATATGTCTCCCTGCTACATCTGTCTCCCTGCTACATCTGTCTCCCTGCTGAATCTGTCTCCCTGCATCTGTCTCCCTGCTGTCTTCCTGCCGGTGCGGTTGTGCTGTGCTGCTGGGCTCCATTATAATTCAGCACTCAAACTAGCTGCAGTGGGGAATGCTGCAGAACCACCAGCTAGAATACAAACAGCTTCACACACACACAACTAGCTTTGCGGCACACACACAGCCTCATCATACACACACACACCGCCTCATGATACACACACAGCTTCACACACACACAACTAGCTTTGCAGCACACACAGCCTCACCATACACACACAGCCTCACCACACACACACCGCCTCATGATACACACACAGCTTCACACACACAACTAGCTTTGCGGCACACACACAGCCTCATGATACACACACACAGCCTCATGATACACACAGCCTCACGACACACACCCAGTCTCACAACAACATACACAGCCTTACTCAAGGTATTTTTATTCATTTTAAAGCACAAATGTCCAATTTAACAGTAATAGTATTACTACTAACCCTCCCATACACAGCCTTACAACACACACACAGTCTCACGACACAAAGTCTCACGACACACACACAGACTCACAACACACACAGCCTTACAACACACACACAGTCTAATGAGATACATACAGCCCTACAACACACACACAGCCTCAAGACACACACCCAGTCTCATGACAACATACACAGACTCACAACACACACATACAGCCTTACAACATACACTCAGTCCCACAGCACACACAGACTAATGACACACACACTGCCTCAGGACACACACACGGCCCTACAACACACACACAGCCTTACAACACACACACAGTCTAATGAGATACATACAGTCACATGACACACACCCAGAGTGACAACCCACACAACTAACTAGACAAAACACACACCCAGCTTCTCAACACACACAGCCTCACAACACACACCTATCTTTACAATGCACATCCAACGTCAGCACACACACAGAAAATCTTCAAGACCCCTCTACACTACACACCCCTCTACTACACACCCCAATACTACACAGCTCTTCACTACACAACTCTTCACCACACAAACCCTCTACTACACAACTCCCTACCACACACACACACACACACACACACACACACACACACACACACACTCACGCACACACAGCTAGACTGTCATGACATTGCAGAGCTTAGTGCTGGCACCACACACATACACACACACACACACACACACACACACACACACACACGGAGAGCCCAGTGCTAGCAGCAGCAGCCCATCAGCATGTGTGCTGTATGAAATAGCATGAAATAGTGCTGAGCCAGCATGGATGTGATGCATTTACACTCCTCCATTATGCCCCTGATATTTCCATTCCTCCACCATTTATACCCCTGCCCCTCTTACCCCCACCCCCATTATACCCCTGCCCCTCTTACCCCCACCCCCATTTATACCCCTGCCCCTCTTACCCCCACCCCCATTATACCCCTGTTCCTCTCAGTCCTCCCCCATTATACCAGTGTTCCTACTTTAATACCCCTGCTCCTCTCACCCCCCCCTCCCATTATACCCATTACATTACATTACATTACATTACATTTGGCAGACGCTTTTATCCAAAGCGACTTACAAAAAGGAGGACATAAGCAATAGAGGAGGACACAGAGTAGAGACACAACAGACATATGTACTTCTGCATAGGGATAGAGAGAGAGAGAGAGAGAGAGTTGGATTAGTGTTTGTTAGTTATGTTAGTTTTGTTAGGAAGGGAAGCAATCTTGGAAGAGAAGGGGTTTTACAAGCTTTTGAAAGATAGGGAGGGATGTTGCTGTTCTTGTCGCAACTGGTAGGTCATTCCACTATTTGGGGACAACCACGGAGAAGAGTTTAGAGTGACCTCTCTTTGTGAGAGGCGAGGGTACCGATAGACGATTCGTGTGAGCGGAACGCAGCGCCCTGGACGGGATGTGAGCCTGTACTAAGACATTGAGGAACCTGAAATTACTTTCTAGGCTAGTGTCAGAGCCTTGTGTTTAATTCTGGCAGCTACCGGCAGCCAGTGAAGATCTCTGAAGAGTGGGGTAACATGTGTCCTTTTGGGTTGGTTGAAGACCAGTCACGCTGCCGCGTTCTGGACCATTTGCAATGGTTTAATCGCACAGGCAGGTAGACCGACTAGGAGAGAGTTACAGTAATCGAGCCGCGAGGTGATTGACGCCTGTATTAGCAATTGAGCGGCATATTGGGTCAGGTACGGTCTGATTTTTCTAATATTGTATAATGCATAGCGACATGATCTCGCTACGGAAGAAATGTGATCGGAGACAGATAGACGGTTGTCTAATATGACACCTAGGTTCCTAGCCACGTTGTTCGGGGCAACAGTGACATCGCCAATATTCAAGGTGATGTCGTGGCAGATTGACTCATGGGCAGGGATTACCAGGAGTTCGGTTTTAGACAGATTAAGATGGAGATGATGATCTCTCATCCAGGAGGATAGGTCAGAGAGACAGGCGGAGATGCGTGTGGAGACCGTGGTATCGTCTGGTTGGAACGACAGGTACAGCTGTGTGTCGTCGGCATAGCAGTGGTAAGAGAAGCCGTGTGAGCGGATAACATGAGACAGCGAGGTGGTGTAGATAGCAAACAGAAGGGGGCCCAGAACTGACCCCTGGGGAACCCCTGTGGAGAGGGTGTGAGTCGATGACAGACGTCCTTGCCAGGCCACATTAAAGGAGCGCCCAGTGAGGTAAGATTTGAGCCAGGAGAGGGCAGTGCCTGCAATGCCCATGTTGCCGAGTGTGGATAGTAGAATGTTGTGATTAACTGTATCAAAGGCAGCCGATAGGTCCAGGAGGATGAGCACTGATGACTGACCGCGTAATCTGGCTGTTTTGAGGGCTTCCGTGACAGATAATAGAGCCGTCTCAGTGGAGTGAGAGTGATCGCTCCTGAAGCCAGATTGTTTTGGGTCGAGTAGGTGGTTATGGGTGAGGAAGCTAGTGAGTTGTTTAGCAACCGCCCTCTCAATGGTTTTTGAGAGGAAGGGAAGCAGTGAGACCGATCGGTAATTTTCGACCGGTTTTCCTACCTCTCTGGCTCACCATTATGCCCCTGCTCCTCTAACTCCTACCCCCCCAATGCCCCTGCTCCTCTTACCCCCCCCCCCCCCTCCCCATGTGCCCCTGCTCCTGTCACCCCCCCCCCATTATGCCCCTGCTCCTCTAACCCCCCCCCCAATGTGTGCCTGCTCCTCTAACTCCTACCCCCTTAATGCCCCTGCCCCTCTAACTCCCCCCCCCCCCCCATTGTGCCCCTGCTCCTCTAACTCCTCCCCCTTAATGCCCCTGCTCCTCTAACTCCTCCCCCTTAATGCCCCTGGTCCTCTTACCCTCCCCCATTTTACCCCTGCTCCTCTTACCGCCCCCCATTTTACCCCTGGTCCTCTAACTCCTCCCCCTTAATGCCCCTGCTCCTCTCCCCCCCCCCCCCCCCAATGTGACTCTGCTCCTCTAACTCCCGCCTTTAATGCCCATGCTTCTCTAACTCCTCCCCCATTATACCTCTGCTTCTCTAACCCCTCCCCCATTTTACCTCTGCTCCTCTAACTCCTCCCCCATTATGCCCCTGCTCCTCCAACTCCTCCCCCTTAATGCCCTTGCTTCTCTAACTCCTCCCCCATTATTCCCCTGCTTCTCCAACTCCTCCCCCTTAATGCCCCTGCTCCTCTTACCCCCCTCCCCATTTTACCCCTGCTCCTCTAACTCCTCCCCCATTATGTCCCTGCTCCTCTAACTCCTCCCCTCTTACCCCTCTTCTTAATGCCACTGCTCCTCCCACTCCTTCCCCATTACACCCCTGCCCCCCCCCCCCCCCCCCCCAATGCCCCTGCTCCTCTTACTCCTCCCCCCCTCCCCCATTACACCCCAGTCCTGGTTCTGTTTGGGTTGGTGAATAAACTCACCAGCGTTTAATGCCATCTCTTTGTGTCTGCATAGGTGTGTGCATGTGTGTGTGTGTGTGTGTGTGTGTGTGTGTGTGTGTGTGTGTGTGTGTGTGTGCGTGTGAGTGTCTGTGTGTGTGTAGGTGTGTGTGTGTGTATAGGTGTGTGTATAGGTGTGCGTTTGTCCTGAGTCTGTGAGCCCTGATTAAAATAATCTGCCAGTCTGTGAAAGTGTAGATGTATTGTATGAATTTGCAAGCAATAAAAAAAGCTTTAAAACCATAAAAAGAGTTTGTGCTTATATAATCGATAGACCACAAAAGCATATGTACATAAAGAGCAGGAGATCACAGTTATTGTGCTTGAGTATCAAATAGCCTCTCTTAGACCTCTTATCAGTCCAGTGGGACTGCTGTGCGGTCCCCTGATCCCCCCCCGAGAGATAAATATCACATTATTCACCTTCAAACATGCCCCCCCCAACACCGATATTTAATCACCAACTCCAGCAGTGATCAAGCAGGGCCTTTTTTAGATGTAGGGAGCTTTTAAGAAAAAATACCGCAACTCTTTTGAACCATAGAATATAGAACACTGGTAATAGAATTAAGAATAATACAATATAGAATAATAGAATGTAGAATACCAGTAATAGAATTAAGAGCAATAGAATATAGAATAATAGAATCTGGAATAATACAATATAGAATAGTAGAATATAGAATAGTAGAATATAGAGTAGCTGTAGCAGTGTGTGTTTGTGGGTGTTTGGCAGAAAGGCAGTTATGATGCGTGAGTGATCAGGAAAAGCTGCAGATGAGGACTGCAGATGATCCAGACTGCCTGATGATGCGCTGGTGACAGTCGTACTGGATATCTAACTCCCCTGTCTCACACACACACACACACACACACACACACACACACACACACAATGACTCTTGGGTTGGGTGGCTCGGGCGTGGGGGTGGAGGTGGGGATTTTGTGTGTTGTGTGTGTGTTGGTTATCTCAGGGCTCTGTATATTAGTCATGAAGGATAATAACAAATGAGGTTATCTTAGGGGTCTGTATTAGTAACATTATGAAGGATTATAAGAAATGTAAGCCTGCGCAAGTTCAGCCAGGAAGACTCTTATGTCACGGAAGCGCTATACCCTTCGGCCAATCAGCGGCGCCACCTGCCTTATAATAACCTGTCTAACTCACCTTTTTTCGCTGCTTCAGGTATCGACGTAAGCAAAGTCCCCTCCTCCATCCCCACCACCACCAGTTTGGTCCTTGTCTTCCCATCCGCCCGGGGGTATCTCTGGTCCCTACTACATGGCTGCAGCAGGATCTGACGGATCCTTCAACCCAAGACCCGGGTCGATGACAGGACCTACGCCAAAGATCTTCTACTTCCACTAAAATATTGTTAAATTCTGTTTTATTAAATCG
>CM059268.1:1382704-1395204 GCA_030347295.1 Setipinna tenuifilis | reverse complement strand
TCTCCCTCTTACCTATCGTTATCCCTCTCTCCCTATCTTCTCCATTTTTCTCTGTCTCTCTATGTCTCTCTCTCACTGATCTCTATCTCTCCCTCTCCCTTTAACTGATCTTTATCCCTCTCTCTCTCCCTCTCTTCTCCATTTTCCGCCCTCCATGTCTCTCTCTCACACACACTGATATCTATCCATCTCTCTCTCCCTCCCTCTCTTCCTCTCCCGCTCATTTCCATCTTTCTCTCTTTCCCTCTATCTCTCCCCCCCCCCTCTCTCCCCCCCCCCTCTCTCCATCTCTCTCCCTCTCTCTCTCTCCCTCTCTCTCTCTCTGTCCCTCTCTTCCCCCCACCTCTCTCTCTCTCTTCCCCCCCCTCTCTCCCCCCCCCATCTCTCTCTCCCTCTCCCTCTCCCTCTCTCTCTCTCTCTCTCTGTCCTGTGTAGCCAATTGACTGTAAGTGGTCACCTGTCAAAGTCAGCCACAGTAACAGTTGCAATGATGACAGAGGGAGCCGGCACGACTACAGACAGCAACAGAGAGAAGAGAAGAGAGGGAAGACAAGAGAAGAGAAGAGAAGAGAAGAGAGGGAAAGCAAACGAATGCGTCCATCCGACAAGTGTGCATGTCTGCGCGGCGGAGAGAGAGAGAGAGAGGGGGAGCCGCTCCGATCGGGAGAGAGAGAAGAGAGAGAAGGGGGGAGCACGAGGAGTTGAGCGGAGGATAGCGGAGAGCACGGGAGGAAAGATGAGTGTGTGTGAGAGAGAGAGAGAAAGAGAAAGGGAGAGAAAGAGAGTGAGAGAGAGAGAAGGAAAGCGTGGGATCAGTGCCTGAATGGAGCAGCCGTGGAGAGGAGAGTGAACGAGAGAGCGTGTGGCTGAACGAGAGAGAGAGAGACAGGAGCAGCGGAGAAGAGGAGAGGAGAGGAGAGTGAACGAGAGAGCGTATGGTTAAACGAGAGAGAGCGAGAGTGAGGGAAAGCGTGGGCTGAGCGCGTCTGAGCGGAGGAGAGGAGAGGAGAGTGCAGGAGAGAGCGTGAGCATAAACGAGAGGGAGAGAGAGAGGGAGAGAGGAAGAGAGGAAGAGAGGAGCGGAGCTCACCGTCTGCTGCAGGTCTGGGATGCCGATGCGTACCACCAGCGTGTTGCTGGGTGCGTCCTCCATGGCCATGCCCCCCCCCCTCTCGGCACCACGGCAACCGCCTCCGAGACCACGACCGTCCTGCCGGATAGCGTCCGCACTCGCCCCCCGACTCACGCCGCTCTGCCGCCGCACAGGCACAGGCTCAGGGAGAGGGAGTGTGTGCGTGCGTGTGTGTGTGTGTGTGCGCGCGTGTGTGTGAGCGCTGGGCGGCTGCTGCTGCTGCTGCTCCTGCTGCTGCTGGGGAGTTTGGGGGGGCTCATGGCTGGCGTCCGGCGGACTGACAGGCATGCTCTTCATACACACACACACGGCTCCCTCCACACGCTCCTGACACACACACACACGCACACACACACACCCAGGGAAGAAGGGGGGTGAAAAAGAAACACAGAGTAAGAGAGAGAGGAGGAGACAGAGAGAGGAGGAGAGAGAGAGAGAGAAGCGGGGAGACAAAGAGAGAGGGAAAGAGAGAGAGAGGGAGAGAGAGGGGAGAAGGGGAGGGAGAGAGAGAGAGAGAGAGTGGGGGAAAAGAGGTTAGATTAATCTGTTCGTACTCGTTCACGATCATCGTTCACATGTTCCGCTACACTTTATTTCACTGTCCTGCTGCATCAGGTAGACACAGTGGAGCAGCAGAGTCTAACAGCATGTAACATTATACTTACACATCATGTACTTACACATGCACTTACACATTATGTACTTACACATCATGTACTTACATATCATGTACTTACACATAGGGTTGGGGTTAGGGTTAAGGTTAGGGTTAGGGTTAGTGTTAGTGTTAGGTATGTACAGTGTATGTACTGTATAGTGTATAGTACATAATATTACATGTTGTTATATGTAGATACACTAATAAAGGAACCGTAAAATAAAGCATTACCAAATAACACTGCTAGTGTGCACTACTATTACCATTATTATTTTACATGGACTCATATACAATGTCTTACAGTATATAATACCTTGTTTCTATTCATATTAGTAATATAATGCTATACAGGAAATGTATAGTCACACATATTATATATAATAATGCTATACATAGAAAAATAAAACATTTTATGTCTGAAGATGTGAGGCTGTGTGTGTGAGTGTGTGTGTGTGTGTGTGTGTGTGTGTGTGTGTGTGTGTGTGTGTGTGTGTGTAACTCCAGCTTACACATCTGTGGTACTGATAAAGCAATCTCACACAGGATATATGGAGGACAAACTGTTAGAAAGTCAAAGCCTGTGTGTGTGTGTGTGTGTTTGTGTGTGTGTGTGTGTGTGTGTGGTGGATTCCCCCTCTGCTGTCTATTAAATCAAAGAGTAGTAAAAGCAAACATTGCTGTGTGTGTCTGTGCTATTTCCAGTCCTCTCTGCAAGCTCCTGTATTCAGCAACTCCACCCACCCACACACACACACACACACACACACACACACACACTGAGTGTGTGTATCTATAAAAGCATCCACTCACAGCCCAGGAACTCATTCATAGTCTGTCTCATTCACAAACACATGCTCAAGATCTCATTCATACACACTCGTGCATTAACACACACACACACACACATAGAGGCACACAAAGACAGATAGGTGTACATGTACACAGATAACACACAACTAGGTACTTCCATGCATGAACATACACACACACACACACACAGGTTTTGTATGGACACAGACTTCCTAACTCAGGATTCTCCCCGTGTTCCATGATGATGTCACAATGTCACTACGCCCTGGTAATCCGTGATTGGTCAGATCGATGCTCATGCCCCGTGGGATTCTAACCCACATGTTCTTGTCAATAAATGACCTATCTCTCTCTCTCTCTCTCTCTCTCTGTCTCTCTATCTCTGTCTCTCTCTCCCTCTCTATCTCTCCCTCTCTCTGTATCTATCGCTCTCTCTTTCCCTCTCTCTCCCTCTCTCTATCTTTCTCCCTCCCTCTTTCCCTCTCTCCCTCGCTCTGTCTGTCTGTCTCTCTCTCTCTATCTCTGCCTCTATCCCTCTCTATCTCTCCCTATCTCTTTCCCTTTCTCTATCTTTCCCTCTCTCTCTCTGTTCCTCTCTCTTTTCCTCTCTGCCCTTTCTGTCCATCTCTCCCTCCCCCTTTCGGCGGGTGGGTAGGATTGGGGTGGGGTGGGGGGGGGGGGGGGGGGGGGGGGGGGGGGGTAAGGGGGGGGATGGGGTGTTATTACTGCTTATTGCGGTCTCATCTCTGGCAATGGGTCTATGTTTTGCTGTTTGTATGGCTGTTTCACTGATATACGATCGGTAGATTCTGCTCGAATAAAGCAGTTTTAAATCTCTCTCCCTCTCTCTTGCTCTCTCACACTCTCTCTTTTTCTTGCTGTCTCTCTCTGTTTGTCTCTATCCTTTGTTTCTATATCTCTTTCCCTTAATCTGATTTTCTATCTCTCTTTTCCAGGTTTTCGTCTTCTGTCTCTTCTTCTGCTGTTCCTATCCCTCGCTTTCTGTCCATCTCATTCCGTATCTCTCTGCTCATCTCCCTTTCTGTCTCTTCTTTACGTCTCTCCTTTCTGCCTCTCTGTGATGTCTTTTCTGTCCCTGTTTCTGCCCCCCCCTTAATTCAGTTCAATTCAATAGAGCTTTATTGGCAACAGGAAATACATTTTGCATTGCCAAAGCTTTTAGCTGTATGGTTCATCAAGTACATCATCAGGACATCAAGGGAAAAAGATACTTATAAAGATACCAATCAAATAAATAAATAAGAAACAAAATATCACCTATACATTTTGTGTGTGTGTGTGTGTGTGTGTGTGTGTGTGTGTGTGTGTGTGGGTGTGTGTGTGTGTGTGTGTGTGTGTGTGTGTGGGTTGGAGTCACTGTTTACATGGCAAGCGCCTACATATCTTGTTTGTTTGTGTGTATGTGTGGGTGTGTGTTTGTGTGCGCTTTGTGCACATTCTTTTCTGTCGCCCAACAGTGTTGTCAGAAGCTGGTCTTCAGTGAGTGAAAGTCTTCAGTGAGTGAATGAAAGTCTGGGAAGGAACCGATGATGCATATCTTTCATTGGCAGCATTCGTCCAGAGAGCGATACTGTGGATACTGTGCCCCTCTGGCAGTGGGTTGCGGGGGGGTGGGGGGGGATGGGGGGGCATGGCCAGTCTTCAGAAAGGGATACTGTATCCCAGTGGCAGTGGGTTCAGTGGGGGCACTGCCAGCCTTCTCTTCTTTGGGCTGCCAGGCTTGCCTGTGTGTGTCTCCCCGTCTCTATCGCCAGAGTATGGCTGCTCCATCCCTACCTGACCTCTCTGGAGGGGGGGTGGGGGGGCTGCCACTGACTATTTCCTACTTGGAGCCAAACGACACTGCAGTTTATTTAGTTTTGTTTTTTATTTAGATATAGACATCACCCAGAGTGTGAATTGTGGGGGTGCTACCTTTTTCTGTTATTTTGGGGGGTACTGTACCTCCCAGACCCCCTGTAATTGGAACTATGACTATGGCCTAATCCAGCCCTGCATGTGTGTGTACTGTTGGGTGTGTTCATCTGCACCTTGTCAATACTCCTACAGAGCTCCGCATGCAGGGTGTCCACTGCCTGTGTATCCCATTCCCCACACCTAGGGGGCGCTAGAGGGCCCCATGCGTCACTGCCCCATAATGCAATTGCTTCTAGGACTGATTGGAATATTGTGAGCCAGAGTCTAACTGGGATATCAATCTGGATAGATTTTTCATTGGCACAGAAAGCCCAGCTTGCCTTCTCTCTCTCACTCACTCACTCACGGCCAAACTGAAGCTGCCAGCTGAACTGATCTCCAGCCCAACGTAGGTGTAATGTTTTGCACACTCAATAGTATTTTGACCAAGTGTTAATTTTATTCCCCTGACATCTGGATTTGTTCTGGAAAATTCCTGCTTTTGTTTTTAATGGGTTAATGGCCAGGGTCCATTATTCTCCTCTCCTCTCCTCCTCTCTCCTCTCCTCTCCTCTCCTCCTCTCCCCTCTCCTCTCCTCCTCCCATCTCGTCTCCTCTCGCCTCGTCTCCTCTCCTTCTCCCATCTTCTCTCTTCTCATCCCCCCCTTTCCCCCTCTTCTCCTCTCTTCTCCTTCTCCCATCTCCTCTCTTCTCCTCTCTTCCTCCTCTCTCCTCCCCACCTTTTCCCTGCTCTCTTCTCTCCCATCCTCTCCTCATCTCCTCCTCTCCTCTCACCCTTTCCTCTCCTGTCTCTCCCTCCCCTCCTCTCTCTCTCCCCCTCTCTCTCTCTCTCTCTCCTCTCCTCTAATGGCTTTACTCTGTCTGGGTGACTGAGATTGGCTCTGCTCCTGTCTCGGGTTAGTGACCCAGTCCTTGCTTCACTCTCAACACATATTTACTTACTTATTTACACACACACACACACACACAAACACACACACACACACACAAACACACACACACACGAACAAACACCCCCCCACACACACACACACGCACACACACGCACACGCACAAACACACACACGCACAAACACACACACACGGACAAACACACACACACACAGCAACATACACATTCATTTACAGTGTTTACTTTGCCTGTGGGCCCCAGACAGTTTAGCATCGCTCAGGCAAAAAAAGCAGGCAAAAATGTGTATGTGTGTGTGTGTGTGTGTGTGTGTGTGTGTGTGTGTGTTTGTGTGTGTGTGTGTGTATGCATCTGTCTGTCATGTCCACATTTACATTGCACAGCATGTTTGAAAGAGGCTATCGAAGCGCACACACAGACACACACACACACAAACATACACAAATACAACTACACACACACACACACACGCACACACACACACACAGACATACACAAACACAACCACACACACACACGCACACACACACAGACAGACACACACACACACACAGGGCCAGAAAAAGGCATGTCCTCTAAAGGCTCATCTGAGAACTGGCACTCTGTAGAGTTGACCTTTGACCTCTTGATGATGTGCTGCCCTCAGGCAGTCAGACACAGAGATCAGAGCTGTCTCTCCCTCTCTCTCTCTCTCTCTCCCTCTTCCTTCTTCTCTCTCTCTCTCCCTCTCTCCCTCCCTCTCTCTGTCTCTCTGAATCTCTTTCCCTCTGCATTTCTCTCCCCCTCTCTCTCCCTCCCTCCCTTTCTCCCTCTCTCTCCATCTCTCATCCTCTCTCTCTGTCACTCTCTCTCTCCCTCTTGCCCTTTCTCTCCATCTCTCCCTCCCTCTCTCTCCATCTCTCTCTCTTTCCCTCTCGGCCTCTCTCCATCTCTCTCTCTCTCTCTTTCTCCCTCTCTCCCTCCCTCTTTCTCCACCCCTCTCCCTCTCTCTCCCTCTCCCTCTCTCTCCCTCTCTCAGGGGTCAGTGCGGGGGATGAGTGTGGAGACTAATGAGCTCTGCCTCCCCACATTAACACAAGGAGACCCAGGGAGAGATAGAGAGGGATAGAGGGATAGAAAGAAGGAGAAGAGGAGAAGAGGGGGCAGGAGAATGAGGGAGGGATAGAGAGAGAGAATGGGGTGGAAAGAGGAAGTAAAGGGGGGACAGAGAGAGAGAGAGGGAGAGGGAGAGGGGGCAGGGGGTGTGATAGAGAAAGAGAGAGAGGGGGGGGGGTGTGGCAGATAGGAATGAGGGAGGAAACAGAAAGCAGAAAGTAAGGGGGGGGCAGAGAGGGGAAGGGGGGGGGGGCAGACTGAAACAGAGGGAGGGGGTTATTAAAAGAGAGATGGAAATGAAAGCTGAATAAGACGCATATTTTGAGATGTGCCAGTCCTATACTTCAGCATTCACACTGTGTACACACTCTCTCTGCTCACACACACGCACACACTCTCTCTCTGTTTCCACTCTCTCTCTCTCTCTCTCTCTCTCTCTCTCTCTGCTTCCACACACACAGACATACTCTCTCTCTCCCTCTCTCTCTTTTCTGTCTCTCTTTCTTTTTCTCTCTCTACTTCCACTCTCTCTCTGTCTCTCTCTTTCTCTCTCTCTCTCTGTTTGTAGAGATCCCAAACTGTTTCAGCAGGGCACAGCTGTGTTAGTGAGCACTGAGTCCAGCGATAACCTGTGCAGAGCCGTGTGCTGGAGACCTCCTGCTGCATTAGCTAGCATTGCTCAGGAGCGCTAATCTAAGCTAACAGGAAGGCCCAGCCAGTGCAGCAATGATGCTAGCACGATTAGCACTGACAGACACCTCCCTCTATAGGAGGATACGCAGCACTGGACAAACAGTAGAGAGAAATGCATGGATAAACTTGGCAACGTCAAGATGGCGAGTGTCTGCAAATATCTTGCCTGTGCCAACAGCCAATCATCGGCTGAACTGTACAAACAGTGTTCCAATCATACTCCAGTATCGTGCTCTGCTGTACCACATTTGCAGTTCAAAATAACCCCTGAGAAAAAGGGCGTTTAAAGCTTTATTTTTATACAAACCAGTCATTATAATCAAGTTTTTCATGATGATTTCAACCATGTATTTGTTATGTCCCTCAGTAATCAGAGAGGAGCTGGGGCGTGGTCTTATTAACCTGAAATAGATGCCCGAAGGCGTCACCAAGATGGCCGCTGAGTGCAGGGACTTGTGGAGAAGGACTTTGGCATTGATCAAGACGGCTAATCTCACAGGAACACCTAGCGAGAGCAGCACCAATGCTAGCACAAATAGCCATGACTGGGACCGCTAATCTCACAGGAACACCTAGCGAAGGCAGCACTGATGCTAGTGCTAACTAATATAGATGCCTGAGAGCGATGCTAAAGTAAAAGCCTTAACCTCAGCGGAGGGGTTAGCGATTAGCCTACAGCAGCAGCACAGAGCAGTGCCACAGAAGGAGCGCTAATGCTATTGGAAGGTGCACAGAGTGCAGCGCTGTCACTAGCATCAGCCAAGCGGCCTCATTAGTTTCAATAAATGTTAGACTTTTACCACAGACTTTTTGTCTCTATTCCTCTTTCTGTCAACCCCCCTCTATGTCTACCTCTCTCTCTCTCTCCGTCTGCCAGTCTTCCTGGATCCCTCGCTCCTTTTTACCTCAGAAGAGAGCCTTGTTTTACCTCAGAACAGAGACCTGTCCTCCTAGAGTGCTGGGTCTAAGATGAAGAGAACGACAGAGAGAGAGAGAGAGAGAGAGACAGACAGACAGAGAGAGAGAGAGAGCATGAAAGAGTTAGAGAGGGGGTGATGGAGAGAGGGAGCGATAGAGAGAGAGAGAGGGAGGGAGAGAGCGATAGAGAGAGAGAGAGGGAGAGAGAGAGAGAGAGATAAAGAGAGAGAGAGGGAGCGATGGAGACAGGGAGGGAGATAGAGAGTGAGAGAGATAAAGAGAGAGAGGGAGGGAGAGAGGGAGGAAGGGAGATAAAGAGAGGGAGATGGAGAGAGGGAGGGAGGGAGATGAAGAGAGAGAGAACAGTGTGTTTTATCTCCTGTAGTCTAGTGCCAAATCAGACACCGCCGTCGCCATGGCCGCCCGCAGTAGCGAATCAGACGCAGCTGTCTCCATGGAGCCCAGCCTGAAGCTTCCTGTCTCTCTAACACACACACACACACACACACACACACACACACACACTCACACTCTCACACACACACACACACACAGCTCAAGGCTGCTCTGCCTCTGTGCTTTAGCCTACAAATGTTCAAGAACAACACTGCACACTGATCTACACTCGTGTTCGCTGTGGCACTGACAAGCTCACTCAAAGGGTAAGGACAAAAACAAACAAGAAGCCAAACTATCCACTTTGGGAGTTAACTGTCACATAAAGAAGCAAACAAAGAAAAAAAGCATAACACACTGTGCAGTGCACATATCCTAGTCAGAGGCCATAGGCATAGACTGGAATGGGAAACACTGGTATTACAATGCAGTGAGTCAGTGGGGCATACAGTGTAGCATTGGGGCATACAGTGTGTGAGTGAGGTTATACAGTGTGTTAGTGAGGCTATACAGTGTGTTAGTGAGGTTATACAGTGTGTGAGTAAGACTATACAGTGTGTTAGTGAGGTTATATAGTGAGGATATACAGTGTGTTAGTGAGGGTATACAGTGTGTTAGTGAGGCTGTGCAGTGTGCTATGGGGAAATACAGTCAAAGGAGCTAAGTTGTAAGCAACTGGACTTTTTTTGGAGCTTGAAGACATTTCAGCTTTCATCCAAAAGGCTTCTTCAGTTCTGTCCTGATGATGGGGAACCAGGAGCTATATCTCTGGACCACACACACACACACACACACACACGATAATGATGGGGAACCAGGAGCTATATCTCTGGATCACTGGAGGTGGAGCTGTAGACCACACCCCTCACTGACATCACATGACAAAGAGTCACATGAGTCTTCCGCCAAGGTGTGAATTGGAGTGACAGTCATCGTGGTCACATGATCCAGAGTATGAGAATTGCTCTGATGGTGGCAAGCAATTAAACTTCTTGGGATAAGATCTAAGGAGGAGGAGGAGGAGGAGGAAGAGGAGTTGTTTACAACTTAGCTCCTTTGACTACCATGAGCTGGACGAATGAGACTCCTCACAGGCACAGTGGGGCGTACAGTACTATGCCCATGTAGTAGTGAGGCCATCAGCAAACAGACCATCACCGCCAAGGCCACACACTCATCCAGAAACATGAGAGGCTACCACCACCATCACAGAGACATACAGGCTTACACAATAAATACCATACTCCATCACAGAGAGACACAAATATGTTACTGATACTACCATTCATAAATGTGTTATAACGACACTACCATATCATACAAATGTTACAACAGATAGTAATAAGCACGTTATAACATGTACTAAATCCCCGTGGTTATCTCCCAAACACAAGAGCTGAGAGACAAGGCAGCAGGGTCGCTCATGTCCAGTGAGAGTGACCCGGGGTTACCGTTGCCAACCCAACACACGACCCAGCACAGCAGTGGCCAGAGGTACATGTCACGTAAACACTCCATCACGTATCCTAGCAACAGGCAGCGAGGCCGAGGACGCTTGGTATTCCCAGCAGGCTCAGGAGGATGCTCCGTGCGGTCCGGCGCTACGTTACGTGTGTTTGTGTGTGTGTGTGGGTGTGTGTGTGTTTGTGTGTGCTGTCCGGCGCTACGTTACGTAATCACAAGATGTCCAAGAAGCAGTAAAAGCTGTGGTATTTGAAAACTGCCATGACAGTTTACAGCTGTGTGTATGTGTGTATATGTGTGTGTGTGTGGTGTGTGTATATGCGTGTGTGTGTGCACAACAAGTCTTTGAAAGCTGCCATGACAGTTTACAGCTGTGTGTGTGTGTGTTTGTGTGGTGTGTGTGTGCGCGTGTGTGCATGCAAGTCCTTGAAAGCTGCCATGACAGTTTACAGCTGTGTGTGTGTGTGTGTGTGTGTGTGTGTTTTTGGGTGTGTGTAAGTGTGTGCACGAGTGTGTGTGTGCACGCAACTCCTTGAAAGCTGCCATGACAGTTTACAGCTGTAGCAGAGGAACACAGGGAATGTGTGTGTGTTTTTGTGTGTGTGTAAGTGTGTGCACAGGGAATGGTTCAGTGCTGAGTGAGTAGTCCCTGGCCAACACTGCCACTGTCTGACAGTGTGTGTGTGTGTGTGTGTGTGTGTGTGTCTGTGTCTGTGCGTGTGTCTGTCCATGTGTGTGTGTGTGTGTGTGTGCGTGCATGCCTGAGTACGCGTGTGTGTGTGTGTGTGTGTGTGTGTGAGCAAGCACACCTCTATGCTGCAATAACACAGTGTAACATCATCATTAGAGATATTTCCCTTTGGGGAGGCAGGCTCATTCATCTCCCCCCTCTAATAACCTGCTCCAGGCTGGGGGGGGGGGGGGGGCTCAGGTGGGGGGGGGGCTCAGGGCCACAATAAAAATTTAATGCCAATTAAGGCCGGCCCACATGAACAGGGCTGTGAAGAATTCAGCTCCCCACCGCACTCACACACTCCTTTAAATCACCATGTCTGCGAAATTAGACAACAGACCCAACAAAGCCCACTACACCGGGAGAGCTGGCAGAGCCCTGGGGTGAAGCACAGAGAGCAGGTTTGGGTGGCGTTCCAGAGCAGGTTTGGGTGGCGTTCCAGAGCAGGGTTGTGGGGTGTTCTAGAACAGGTTTGGGGGGTGGTCTAGAACAGGTTTGGGGGGTGGTCTAGAACAGGTTTGGGGGGTGAGACACAGAGAGCAGGTTTGGGTGGTGTTCTAGAGCACGCTTGGGGGGTGTTCTAGAATAGGTTTGGGTGGCGTTCCAGGGCAGGATTGGGGGGTGAGACACACAGAGCAGGGTTGGGGGGGGGTTCTAGAGCAGGTTTGGGGGTGTTCCAGAACAGGGTTTGGGGGGGAAGCACAGAGAGCGGTTTGGGGGGTGAGACACAGAGCAGTTCCAGAGCAGGGTTGGGGGTGTTCTAGAGCAGGGTTGGGGGTGTTCCAGAGCAGGGTTTGGGGGTGTTCTAGAGCAGGGTTGGGGGGGGGGGGGGTTCAGGGGAGCATGTGGATGCTTGCTGTGCCAGAGAGCTACAGTATCAGAGAGCTACAGTATCAGAGAGCTACAGTATCAGTATTGCTGTGCCAGAGAGCTACAGTGCCAGAGAGCTACAGTATCAGAGAGCTACAGTGCCAGAGAGCTACAGTATCAGAGAGCTACAGTGCCAGAGAGCTACAGTATCAGAACAGATGAAAGCAGGAGGGATGTGCATGTGGTGTGCAGCCTCTCTGATGAGGGCTCTAGGCAGTGGCCAGGTGTGATGCTTAACCACGCTGGAGAGGTTTCAAACAGCACTGTGGAGAAGTCTACTGTACCACTCGGCCATATTAAACACACCTGTGAAGGCAAAGGAACATACCTGTGTGTGTGCTACATCCTGGCTAGCCTTTGGGCTAGCATCTAACAGCTGTGAGTTAGCCACATGTCCAGTAATGACATGAATGAGTGAGCTAGTTGTGCTGTAGTGGTGGGTGGGGCGCTCAGCTCTGATGATTGTTGGTGTGGTCAGTGGTGTTGTGGTGGTCAGTGATGAAGTGGTCAGTGGTGATGTAGTGGTCAGTGGTGATGTGATGGTCAGTGGTGATGTAGTGGTCAGTGGTGGTGTGATGGTCAGTGGTGGTGTGGTTAGCGGTAATGTCATGGTCAGTAGTGATGTAGTGGTCAGTGGTGATGTGGTGGTCAGTGGTGGTGTGGTCAGTAGTGATGTGGTCAGTTGTGATGTGATGAGTGGTGATGATCAGTGGTTATGTGTGATTGTTGTTGATTGTAAGTCGCTTTGGATAAAAGCGTCTGCCAAGCGTCTGATAAAAGCGTCTGCCAAGCGTCTGATAAAAGCGTCTGCCAAATACAATGTAATGTAATGTAATGTAATAATGATGTGGTGAGTGGTGATCTGGTCAGCCATGATGTGATG
>CM059268.1:1365204-1367704 GCA_030347295.1 Setipinna tenuifilis | reverse complement strand
CACACACACATACACACACACACACCCTCCCAGCTAAGCACCACACACACACACACCCTCTTAGCTAAACACCACACACACTCAAACACTCCTCAATTTCAGAAACGGGGAAGACCTCATTCATTTAACACACGCCTCTCAGATAAACACACACCCCAGAGCACCCTCATCTACACACACACACACACACACACCACACCCTTCCACCCACCCACCACACACAACACACACACCACACCCTTACACAACACACACCACACACACACCACGCCCTTACACACCACACACCACACCCCTACACACCACACCCCTACACAACACACACCACACACACACACCACACCCTTCCACAACGCCCAACACACCACACACACCACACCCTTACACAACACACACCACACACACACCACGCCCTTATACACCACACACCACACCCCTACACACCACACACCACACCCCTACACAACACGCACCACACACACACCACACCCTTCCACAACGCCCAACACACCACACACACCACACTCTTACACAACACACACCACACCCCTAAAACACAGCACATACACTTCACAGAAGCCCTCAACTCAACACACACACACACACACACACATACACATACACACACACACACAGCAGAGGAGATGATGAAGACATGGAGGAGTGTATGAGTTGCTGTTGTCAGCAGTTGGACTATTTTACTAATTACACTCTAAAATTTAGAACCAGCCCATCAGCAGAAACACACACACACACACACACACACACACACACACACACGCCCATAAGCAGCAGACCCCCTCGCCCCTCACACACACACAAACAGGCCCACACACACACACCCATCAGTAAAGGCACACCCACAGACACAGACACACACACACACAGACACACACACATCAGCGGAAACACCGAGCAGCAGCAGTAGCAGGCACTTCCCTGTAAAACCCACCTGATCACCACCTCTGTGAACACACTACCACCTGCCCAATGCCAGCGCCCTACTGTTAACCAGCCAATCAAATCGCCTCTTATTTCAGCCTGTTAACTCTTAGGCCAATGAAACAGCCTCTTCTTTTAGCCTGTTAACTTTGAGGCCAATGAAAAACTTATTTGAGTTTGTAAACTTTTAAGCATGTAACGAGTGTGTGTGTGTGTGTGTGTGTGTGTGTGTGTGTGTGTGTGTGTATGTGTGTATAAGGGGACGTGTGTGTGAAAGATAGAGTCTGTCTTGGTTGAAGGGTTTTTAAAATGTGTTTCTCAGATTGAGGCAGTCTCTCTCTCTCCATCCCTCCCTCCATCCATCCATCTCTCTATCCCTCTCTCCATCCCTCCCTCCCTCCATCCCTGCTTCTCTTTAAGTCTCCACACCTTCTTTATTCTGTTTGCCAACAATGCTTTCTCAACAATTTCTTCCTTTCTGGCACACACACAAAAGACAGATAAACACACACACACACACACACACACACACACACACGTCCACTCTCTACTATCTTTGCCCTGAGATCTCCTCTAAATGTTATCCTCTTTCCTCCCTCTATCCCTCTCTCTCTTCATCCCATCTCTCTCCATCATGCTCCTTCTCTATCTCTCTTTCTCTTACTCTCTGTATCTCTCTTTCCATCTCTATCACTCTCTCCCCCCTCTCCCTCTCTCTAGCTCTCTCTCTCTCCCTCCCCCTCCCTCTCTCTCTCCCTCTCTCTCCCTGTCCCTCTCTCCCTCCCTCTCTCTCTCTCTATCTCTCCATCTCTCGTGTCCCTCTCTCTCTCTCTCTCTCCCTCCCTCTCTCTCCCTTCCTGTTCTCTCTCTTTCTCTTTTTCTATCACTCTCTCCTCTATGTCTCCCTCTATCTCCCTCCCTCTCTCTCTCTCCCCCCCTCTCTCTCCCTCCCTCTCCCTCTCTCTCCCTCTCTCTCCCCCCCTCTCCCTCCCTCTCTCTGTCCCTCCCTCTCCATCCCTCTCTCTCTATCCCTCCCTCTCTCCCTCTCCCTCTCTCTTTCTCTCTCTGCCTCTCTCTTTCTCTCTCCCTCTCTCTCTCCTTCCCTCTCTCTCCATCCCTCCCTCTCTATCCCTCTATCTCTGGTGTTTCTGTACTAAATGAATGTTCAGCCTTTGTGCTCCATCAGCTTGACGAGGCCATAAAAATCACAACTATGTCCATCTAACAGCACAGCAGTGTGTGTGTGTGTGTGTGTGTCTGGGTGTGTGTGTGTCTGAGTGTGTCTATGTGTGTGTGTGTGTGTGTGTGTGTGTGTGTGTGTGTGTGTGTGTCTGGGTGTGTGTGTGTCTGAGTGTGTCTATGTGTGTGTTTATGTGTGTGGGTGTGTGTGTCTTTGTGTGTGTGTGTGTGTGTATGTCTGGGTGTGTGTGTGTCTGGGTGTGTGCATGTGCATCTGGGTGTGTGTGTGTGTGTGCCTGAAGATTGGGACAGGAAGTGTGTGTGAGGATTATTTTGGTGCCGCTGCCTAGCTGCTAGCTGAGAGAGTGTGTTTGAGAGA
>CM059268.1:1355204-1357704 GCA_030347295.1 Setipinna tenuifilis | reverse complement strand
GGTGTGTGTGTGTGTGTGTGTATGTATGTGTGTGTGTGTGAGGCGTATAATTAGGCTGCGGAAGATAAAAGGAGGAGGGACAGAGACAAAGAGAGAGAGAGAAAGAGAGAAAGAGAGACAGGGGGGGAGAGAGAGAGAAAGAGAGAGAATGAGAGGCAGGGGGAAAGAGAGAGAGAGAGAGAGGAAGAGAGACAGGGGGAGGGCGGAGGGAGAGAGAGAGAAAGAGAGAGACAGGGGAGGAGGGAGAGAGAGAGAGAGAAAGAGAGACGGGGGAGAGAGAAAGAGAGAGAATGAGAGGCAGGGGAAAGAGAGAGAGAAAGAGAGAGACAGGAAGAGGATGGAGAGAGAGAGAGAGAGGAATAGGATGGAGAGAGAGAAGGAGAAAGAAAGAGATAGAGAAAGAGAGAAAAAGAGAGGAAGGGGAGAAAGAGAGAGGGAGGAAGAGGATGAAGAAAGAGGGGGAGAGAGAGATAGAGAGATACACTGTGTGTGTGTGTGTGTGTGTGTGTGTGTGTGTGTGTGTGTGTGTGTGTGTGTTGGAACAATTAGCACATGAGGAGCCTAGCGCTGGTGTTTAATATTAAGATTTCATACCACAGCCCATATCAGCCGCTTCATACACACACACACACACACACACACACACACACACACACACACACACACACACATATTTGCATTGTTTTGCGGAAGAGCGAGGGAAAGGAGAGGACAGGAAAGGTGAGAAGGAAACAATGTGTGTCTGTGTGTGTGTGTGTGTGTGTGTATGTGTGTGTGTGTGTTCGTGCCTGGCTGGCACTAGTATCTGTGCAAAAAGAATAGAATCATGCTGAGCTAGCAAGTTAACCAGTGTTCTCTCCCTTTCTCTCTCTCTTGCTCGCTGTGTGTGTGTGTGTACGGTGTGTGTGTGTGTGTGTGTGTGTGTGCCAGTGTGTGGGCAACACTCCAGTGTTCTCATCCTTAAAATAAGGGGGAGAACGAGAGAGAGAAAAGGACAGAAATGAAAAAGGAAGGAGAGAGGCCAAGGCACTTTTCAAAATTCATTCTTTTCCCAAACACATTGGGACTGACATGTTGTCTATATCAGTATAAGGCAAACGCCACTCTGAGCTCCCAAAGAGCATTTGCAGTGCTGTGCTGCTATTTAAAACAAGTCATTTAAAATCTCAACGAGAGCCGTTCCACTGCTGTAGTTTGAGGCGTAGGTATTTAAAAGCAGTGTGTCAGGCCTGCGTCCAGTGACAGGTGTGTCATTTAAAAGCAGTGTGTCAGGCCTGCGTCCAGTGACAGGTGTGTCTTTGGATCTCAGCTGTGATTAGCTTACAACGTCAGTGCTGTCATTAGCACATCAGTGCTTTGATTAGCTTAGAACCTCAGTGCACTATTAGCTTAGAACCTCAGGACGAGGAAAGACAGAGGTGAAAAAAAAATGAAAAAGAAAGACTGATAAATCAATTACAGCAGAGTGTTAACTCTCCCCATCTCTCCACCCCCCATCTCTCCTCTCCTCCTCTCCTCTCCTCCTCTCTGGGGTACAGATGGACAGAGCAGCCCCTGCCATGACCTGACAGCACTACCGGTCATCTCTTTCACCATAGCAACAGCTGCCCAATCACCATAGCAACAGCTGCCCGATCATCATGGCAACAGCTGCCCTCTCACCATAGCAACAACTGCCCAATCACCATAGCAACAGCTGCCCGATCACCATAGCAACAGCTGCCCGATCACCATGGCAACAGCTGCCCGATCATCATGGCAACAGCTGCCCTCTCACCATGGCAACAGCTGCCCTCTCACCATGGCAACAGCTCTATTCTCACCATGGCAACAGCTGTCCCTCTCACCATAGCAACAGCTGTCCCTCTCACCATAGCAACAGCTTTCCCTCTCACCATAGCAACAGCTGCCCGATCACCATAGCAACAGCTGTGGGGTCAAACAGTCAAACTGAGGTGTGCCTGTGACCTGTGTGTGAGTGTGTGTGTGTGTCTGTCTGTCTGTCTGTCTGTCTTTCTTTCTGTCTGTGTGCAAAAATGTGCGCTAGTTTTGGAGATGTGTGTGTTTCTGGGAGCTTGTCAGACAGCAGCTGTTAGATGTTAGATGTAGTCTCTAGGCCATCCGGCTAGTGGGCGGGTCATCCATGATTCCATCATGAGGGTCATCAGTCTGGTCTGCATGCTGTAGCGTCTCAGTGAGAGAGCTGCTCTCTGCTCATTGGCCACCACACATGTCAATCAGCCCCTCTCAGTCATCTACGGCAGACCACAGGGGACACACAGCACCAACACAAGACTGCCACTGCCAGCACAGTCAGACCTGAACTTTAAAGACTCAAGGGGACAGCCACTGTGCCAAACACTCTAACCACCCCAAACACTCACACATTCACACACACATACACGCATATACATGCACACACGAAAAAAGACACACACACACAAAAACACGGATGCACAGACACACGCACATGCATATATGTGCACACACATAAACACAC
>CM059268.1:1345204-1347704 GCA_030347295.1 Setipinna tenuifilis | reverse complement strand
TTTAAATATAAGGACAGCACATGTCAAACTGCTTCAACAAACAACATTTTCTACCACAAATCTGTTATTGATTTTGATTTGCACTGAAGTCACACTTGAAATGTATATGGAATTTGTAATATATTTATTAAACCAAGAATGAATCAAATCAAAATGTCTTATTTCAACAATTACTATTAATATATAAAAGGGAAAATCTTAATGTCATTGTAAACAAAAGCAGTGCATTAAACATACACTGCAGTCAATGAGCAAAGTGAAAAAAAAAAAAAACAGTATATGGCATGTAAAGCAGGATGAATAAGTATCGAACGTGTCAACCTTTTTTTCAGTAGCATATTTTTCATTGGAATATTGACAAGACATTTCGACTAGACAATACATTGATATTTACCCATACATGTAAAGAAATCAGAACATTTATGTGTAATACAGTAAAGTGGCAGGTTGGTAAGTATCAAATGCAGCAAGAAAAGCAGTAAGCAAAAGTGATGCACAAGAACATCAAGATAGGAGCAAAGGGCATCTGTGGCCTAATGGAGTCAAGAATAAATGGGCATTGTGTCCTCTACTGTAAGTTGTGTTGAATAAAAGCATGTGATAATTGTAATGTAATTGTATGTCACTACCATAGTTTCCAAAACACTCCATCACTGTATAAAATAAATGTTTAAAACATATTTAAAGTTTCCCAGACATTTGGACAAGCCATAGCATACTCTAAGCTTGTAGTCTGGTAGGATGTAGAAAACTTGTAGGAGGAGAAATAATAAGATATATATATATTAAATATTTGCAACAAAAAGGTTGGTACTGTCCCTGGCATCCGTGGTGATGTCTCGAAGTGCTGACAGCACAGATGAGAGCTCTGGTGTGGAGTCCAGTTCTGTCTCAAGTTAACCATCCATCCCTTTGTCCAGCCTGTCTGAGTCACCTAAAGGAAAACTGATGAGATGTTTGAAATGTTAATTTACAATACTATTCAAAATGTAATGTGTACGACCAGATTGCCCATTCTTGCGTGAATGTAGGCTTGCACTATTTTTTTTTTAAATCTTTTTCTTACGTAATTCTAAGCGGAGTCAAGTTTTAGCTACTCAATAAACTTTACAAGCAAGGGTGCTTTAAAGCGTCTCTCTCTCGTATTAACACAGTCTATGTTTTTAACACATGTACTTCCTCTTAAGTATAGCACAGATGAAGAATTGAGTCAGTGGACATAATTTGACGGTATTGTCACTTATGTCAACTTCATTACTAGATGACGAACCTTAGCAGGCTGTAACGTAGCTTGCGCTAGCTGTGCGAGCTAAGACTGTATTGAACTTCAAAGACGGCCGAGACAAAACTCAAATCAAATTCTCCTTCAACGCTATTCTACTGACTTTCTACTATAGTCATTCTACTGACCGATTGGAGCAGTCAAATAAGCTTGATAATGGCAGATTAAGTAATATTATGTTGCAGTAGAGTTATTCGGGAGCTAGTTTGACACCAGGATTAACATGCTAACATTTCTGAGGTGATTTTAGGCTACGGGGCTAACAGCGATGCTACATATTAGTAATGATGGCAGATAAACAGTAGTGTAATGTCACTTACCATTAAAATGTAAAGAAACATTCTTTGATGGTCCTTTAGAACAAATAACAGGAACGTCAGACATCCTGGATGTAACATATCATTGAATATGCTGGAAATGATATAGTCGTGAAATATCCGACGACAGCCGAAGAGTCGACAGAGTTCTCAGGCTGAGAATCTCAGCCTCACGTCAGCAGCGGTGGCCGGCTGCTGTCAATCAAGCTGACCACGCCCCTAATTATTCATAAAATTAAAACTTAACTGTGCTTAAAGCAAATGGATTCTAAAAAAATTCACCCCCCTCAGAGTTGTCATGGACCCCCAAACTATCGAAAGACACTAAAACCATTTTTTGAACCAGGCTGTAAATATGTTTATTTTAGCTGTGAAAATGGACATTTTAACATGGGAGTCTATGGGAAATTGCTCCCTTTTGCAGCCTGCCTCTAAAGGACAAAATAGGTACTGCAGCCTTACAACGTTTACTTCCGGCTTCATTTTTCAGCCTGGAACGTTGCCGCTTGGTCCTGAAGGGTAACAATCTGGAGTGTGTAAGACCCAGAGCCAGCACACACTCCTTAAAGTCACACACAGGTGTGTGTGTGTGTCCTCAAAGTCACACACAGGTGTGTGTGTGCCTCCTTAAAGTCACGCACACGTAGGTGTCCCTCCTTAAAGTCACAAACAGGTGTGTGTGTCCCTTCTTAAAGTCACACTGTGTCACTTTCACCAACACACACTCGCATACACTCACACACACACACATACATACACTCTCACAGACAGGTGGAGAAGAGACACAATGGCAGAGACAGAGAAAAGAGAGGAGAGGAGAGAGAGGGATAGAGAGAGGGGGGATTGAGAGAGGGGGGGATAGAGAGAGGGGGGTAAAAGAGAGGCTCTTACAGGTAAGATA
>CM059268.1:1335204-1337704 GCA_030347295.1 Setipinna tenuifilis | reverse complement strand
CTTAAAGAAACACACTCTGGATCCCAACATACTGAGTAATTACCAGCCCATTTCTGAACTACCATTTTTGGGTAAGATGTATTCAATTCCCATCTTTTTTTAAAAAAAAACAACAAGGTCTATGAGACCTTTCAATCAGGTTCCAGAGCACTGAGACTGCCCTTCCAAAGGTAACAAATGACTTGTTACTAAATGCTGACTCTGGGAACTGCCCTATCCTGGTGCTGTTGGACCTTAATGCAGCTTTTGATACTGTGGATTGTGATATACTCATTGGATGTCTGCATCACTGGGTTTAAATCAGGGGCATGGCTCTATAGTGATGTATTTCTTACATTCAGCACAGAACCTTTAAAGTCATCATTGGGGCCCGCTCCTCCACTCCTGTCACCATGTCATCAGGAGTACCTCAGGGCTCACTCCTGGGACCATTACTGTTCTCTCTGAGTTCTCTCTTTTCTAGTTATATATGCTACCCCTGGGCTACATCATCAAAGAACATAACATAGACTTCCATAGCTATGCCGACAACACACAACTCTATATTTCAGCAGAGCCAAATAAAACCACTACCCCACACACGATGGATGAGCAAGAACTTCATAAAACTAAATGAAGACAAATTGAAGCTATTATTTATTGGCCTCAAAAGTAAACGAGAGGCTCTCTACTCCAATCTGGGAAACCAAAGCCAACATGTCAGAGAGATAACAAGCCTGGGAGTGATTCTTGACTCTGACTTTAGCTTCAAAGCTCACATCCATAAAGAGACTAAAACAGAATATTTCTATCTAAGAAACATTGCATAAATTCACCTCTTCCTAACCCAGCAGGATTCTGAACTGAAACTTGTCCATGTGTTGTTCATATGTTTCCCTCAAGTAGATTAGAGACTGCAATGCCCTATTTACAGGCCTCTAAAAAAGGTGATTGAAACACTACAGCTCAAAGCTGTTAAGGGTCTAGCCCCATGCTACATCAGCAGCTGTCTTACTGCTGCTCTGACTGCTGACGCTCTCTCTGTAGCTGTCTCACTGCCTCTGTCTCACTCTCTCTGTCTCACTCCCTCTGTCTCACCCCCTCTGTCTCACTCTCTCTGTCTTCCTGCTACTGTGCCAATGCAGCTGTCTTCCTGCTGTTCTGACTGTTACCACTGTCTCTGTAGCTGTCTCACCCCCTCTGTCTCACTGCCTCTGTCTCACTGCCTCTGTCTCCCTGCTGCTGTGCCAATGAAGCTGTCTCACTGTTACCACAGCTGTGTCACTGTCAGAGTTGTCTCACTGCAGCTGCCTAATTACATCTGTCTCACTGCCTCAGCTGTCTCACTGCCTCAGCTGTCTTACTGCCATATCTGTCTCCCTTGGGGTCCACGGTTCTGCCTGAGACTTTTTCTCAACTTTAACTACAGCAATGCGAACAGGGAGGTTTCATTCCCCCGCTCTCCCCAACCCCCCTCCCCCTGGTCCTGGTGCAAGTGTGTGTGTGTGTGTGTGTTTGTGTGTGTGTGTGTGTGTGTCCTGACGGATCTCTCTGCTACTGCACTATAAAAAGCTGGCCATGTGTATCTCTGTCCTGTGCTCCTCTGCCAAACTGTTGAAGGACTTTGAGCTGCATCCTTTGTATGAAATGTGCTATACAAGTAAAAATTATTATTCATTTATTTACATATTTTAACATATCTTTAATGCTAACAAAATATCTTGAGCACACTTTATACGCACGCACATACACACACACACACACACACACACACACACACACACACACACACACACTTCAAAGGCAATCTAGGGAAGAAGAGGGAACAAGCCCCAGTATTTTGCTAAGTTGCCTTGGCAACAAGAAAGGGGAACCGTGTAAAGCTTCAGAGATTGGTTCTGATAGAGTGTGTGTGTGTGTGTGTGTCCATCTGTGTATGCACAGGTGTGTGATGGTGTGTGTATGGCACGGATGCAGGTGTGTGTGTGAGGTGTGTGTGTGTGTGTGTGCATGTGTATCTGAAAACTGTTTGTGATTCTCATCTGCCAGCAATGGCTATTATAATCCAGACTGCCACACAGGTGTGTGCTTCATGCTAGCATTAACACCCAGCATAGCTATTACAAAGCAGACTGCCATGCTAGCATTAGCACATAGCATGGCTATTACAAAGCAGACTGCCATGCTAGCATTAGCAACTAGCATAGCTATTACAGTATAAACCACATTGCCATGCTAGCATCAGCACATAGCATGGCTATTATAAACCAGACTGCCATGCTAGCATTAGCACTTAGCATGGCTATTATAAATCAGGTGTGTGCTGCATGCTAGCATTAGCACTTAGCTTGGCTATGTTGCCACAGCAGCACTGCATGGAGAATATTTGAATACTTTCACCTTTATTTCAAATGACATTTTGTACTGCATGTAATTTAAAATTAATTATCAGAATTGACTAGAAATTCCTGTCCAGTCACTGGACGTGTGTGTGTGTGTGTGTGTGTGTGTGTGTGTGTGT
>CM059268.1:1320204-1325204 GCA_030347295.1 Setipinna tenuifilis | reverse complement strand
TCCAGACTGCTGATCTGCTTTAATCCATCTGTGTGATCACCTTCACCAGGCAGTGGTGTACTCAACACAGTGTGTGTGTGTGTGTGTGTGTGTGTGTGTGTGTGTGTGTGTGCTGATCTGCTTTAATCCATCTGTGTGATCACCTTCACCAGGGAGCGGTGTACTCAACACAGCCAATAGCTGGGTGTGTGAAAGAGTGTGTGCAAGAGTGTGTTGAGAGATAGAGAGAACAAGAGGGAGAGAGACAGAGGTTTAACACTCCTTTATTAAATCATTGTTGGACAATTCCACAAAACACACATCCATTGCACATCTTACATGTACAATCCCCTGTAAATTATGGGGGTAGCCCCTCCCTCATTACACATTTAACCCCACCATACCATCAGTAGTGACTGTAAATTATGGAGGTACCCCCCCCCCCCCCCCCCCCCCCCCCCCCCCCCCCCCCTCGTTACACACTTAACCCCACCATACCATCAGTAGAGACATGACACAACACTTCCCCTACCCCCCCCCCACAAAGCCACAAAGCAGTCAACATCACCAATTAACTTGTAGTAAGCATACTCAACTTTTACTCAAGCAGTCACCAAATACCTCAACTGGATCACAGGAACCAGAGACAGAGACAGAGACAGAGACAGACAGACAGACAGACAGACAGAGGGAAAGCTAGAGAGAGCGACAGACAGACAGACAGACAGACAGACAGACAGAGGGAAAGCTAGAGAGAGCGACCCACAGTAAACCTCACAAAAACAGATTTTCCAGAAGAACCCCAGATGTCAGGAACGCAGACACATGTTCAGTCCCCCAACACCAACACCAAGCAGTGCATGTAGGGCAACACTGGGCCATTACCCCAAGAGCCCTCTACGCTATAAAGTCTAAATGTCACCATATAAACACACCAACAGCATAACACAGGCTATTGTGCCGTATGGACGTGAAGTATGGGCTCACTCAGCATGCATGACTACACACACACAAGCACCCAACAGAAGCCATACACGCAGAATCCTGTGGGTTTATACTTAAAGTTCAAGCAAAAACATTAAACATGCATGTAGGACAGAATTAGGCCATTACCCATTGGCAATACCTATCCAAAAAGAGCACCACAGTTCTGGATGCACCTAAAATCAAGTCTCAAAAACACACTCCATTTTGAGGTCCAAAAACCCAGGAACTGAAGCCAGAAAAGAGTCTCTAATGGCAGCTGGTACTGAAGCTCACTAACTCACTAAGAGCAAACACTAATATACAACATACACACACACACACACACACACACACACACACACACACACACACATACATAACAAACACTAATATAGCTCACTAACTCCATAACAAACACTAATATACAACATACACACACACACACACACACACACACACACACATACACACACACACACACACACATAACAAACACTAATATAGCTCACTAACTCACTAACAAACACTAATATACAACATACACATACACACACACACATACACGCACACGCACACACACACACACACACACACATAACAAACACTAATATAGCTCACTAACTCCATAACAAACACTAATATACAACATGACCAGCCCTGCTTCCCAGTCAGCAGTCTGTGTCCAAACACTGATCAAACCAGCAGGAGAAAACTATCTGGAACATTGCAGGAATCAGACTAGCAGTCAAGGCAGAATGAGTTTCTATCTACCCCTAAATGGAGACTATAGTTTGGCAGAATATCTCCTCTCTGTCAGAGACACGAAGCAGAGGCAAACCCTGACCAAGTACAGGCTGAGTGACCACAACCTTGCGGTGGACACAGGTGGGCATGGGGAACCTGGCTGGCCACAGAGGAAAGAGTATGTGGTCACTGCCAGACAGGGAAGGTTGAGACAGAGGAGCACTGCATACAGCATACACACACACACACATACACACTGTGACGCCTGCGAGTGTTGCGGGGGTGGCGCTTTTGCTGATCGCGTGGAGCTGGACGCTGATTTTGTTGATTGCCGTCAGCTGCGAAGCCCTCACCTGGGCCTACTTATAGGACATCCTTAGTTTGTAATTTCGCCCGTGAGCATTAGGCTGCACGCTGGTCATTGGTCTTTGGATTTGGAATTTGGAACTTGGAACTTGGCATGTTGTATTTGTAAGAACTTCAGTAAAAAAAAGAGTATGATTATCTTGATTTCTGTTTTTGAGTGCTTTATTCTTGGCTATATGTTACATGTTTGAGCCAGTATGTAACATAATGGGGGCTCGTTCAATTGCGATTCTTGCTGTTTAGTTTATTAAGTCTGATTAAATAGGTCTGGTGAGTTTTAGTGTGTCCTTATTGGAGTAAGTGTTAACAGGTAAGTAAACTGTGTGCAAATAAGTGTGATTTCCCCCCTGATAGGTACAGCGGCGTGTTTCATTTTGAGACACGTCGGGTTTGTTTTTTTCATAGTGTTGTGGTGAAGGCGAGTAGAGCAACGCTCGGGAGCACGCCGCGGTTTTGCCGGTCGTTGCTGATTGCCAGTCGCGGCAGGCATTCTGCTGGTAATCAGTGCATAAGTACCCCTCGCTTGTAACTGCATGAAGACTAGGCATACCGTAAGTAGGGCTTTTTGGGTTGTAGTTAGTTGGGGGGATCGCGTTTTATTTGTACTGGTTTACGTGTCTTCTCCAATATGGATGAGAGAACATTTATTGACTCATTTGTTGAGACTCCGCGTGAGTCATATTTGGACAGTTGTACGAAGGAAATATTACTGGACATTGCCTCCTATTACAAGGTTCCTATTCCAGACAAGGAGCGCAAATTGAAAGAGAGGGTTAAACTATTCCTGACAGAAGCTTTGCGTGAGCGAGGAATTTTGCTTGAGGAGCCTGGCCCTACGCTCGCTTCAGTTGAGGAAAATGAAATTGTGAGACTGACATTCGAACAGAGAAGGGAATTGTTACAGCTGCAGGTAGAGAAGGCGAAATTGGACTTAGAGTTCCGTAGGCTTGATTTAATTAAGGATGGGACATTAGTTATGGAGGGTTCGAAGGAGGTGTCCTCTAGTCTACGTTTAGTTCCGCAGTTTAATGACCAGGATCCGGATGTTTTTTTTACTTTATTTGAGCGCGTCGCAGATACTAGAAATTGGGCTGATGAGCACAGGTGTTTGTTGCTACAGTGTGTTTTGCAGGGGAAAGCGCAAGAGGCGTACTCCTCGTTGCCCTTGGTTGACTCAAAAGTATACTCCAAAGTAAAAGCTGCTGTTTTGCGAGCATACGAGCTCGTACCAGAGTCGTATCGTTTGAGATTCCGACAGGTAAGAAAAGATGTAGGGCAGACCCATCTGGAGTTGGCAAGGGAGTTGCGTAAACATTTCACACGATGGTGCTCTGCTAGCGAAGTTAAAACTTTTGATGATTTGTCTGATTTAATGTTGGTTGAGCAGTTTAAATCTGTTGTTCCTGAACGGGTAGCTACCCACATCTCTGAGCTTAAGGCTAAAACACTTGAAAAAGCAGCGGAATTGGCAGATGAATTTACATTAATACATAAGGGCAGTTTGCAATCTGTTGGTAATACTGGGGTTAATATAGCGCAGGGGGGGAACCGGCCATTTCCAGTGTCTTCTGTGTCATTGCAAAATCCGACATCGGATGTGTGTAATTATTGTCACGAAATTGGGCATTGGAAGGTAGATTGCCCCGCCCTAAAGAAAAGACCAACGCGCTCAAGTTATAAATATGTTAAACCGAATGCATTAGTGGGGCCTTTTCATTCCATTGAGTCAGCTAAGTATAGTTTGGGGGAGGGCCGAGGTGTCGCTAACGCCAAGGATTGTTTGTCGTCATATTTGCCCTTTATTACTGATGGTTGTGTTTCTTTCCCAGGTCAACCCACTGTGCCAGTAAAAATCCTGCGAGTTACGGGCGCGGTGGATTCGTTTATTTTGCAATCTGTGCTGCCATTCAATGAGCAGTCTTATACTGGTGAAAGCATTCTGATCCGTGGCATTGGTTTGAATACTGTCTCTGTTCCCCTTCACAGGCTCCATATGCAATCTGATTTCGTGCAGGGGGAAATTATCATTGGTGTCAGTCCTGCTCTTCCAGTAAATGGGGTTCATGTCATACTGGGAAATGGCATTGCCGGGTGTCGTGTTTGGGGGGATGTACCTGCACCTGTTGTATGTGATTCACCAATTGCTGCAGATTGTGTCCCAAGTAATGAGTTGAACTTCTCCTGTGCAGTCACCAGGTCAACGAGTGCCGCTAACCCGGGGGTACCAGTTGATGGGCGGGGGGAGAGTTTTAGCTCTCTGCTTGGGGTTTCTGACTTGTCTGACCTACCTTTTACTTTGTCAGGGGAGGAGTTAAGCAGGGAGCAGGCAACTGACCTAGGGTTGGCTGAATTGTTTAAAAATGTGTCCTCCACAGATGCACTGGAAAATGGGGAAGTGCGTCCGATTGATGCGAAGATTTCGACAGAATTTGACAAGCCTTTGGTGTTACAGGTTGATGCCAGCAACGTCGGAGCGGGCGCTGTTCGGATGCAGGCTGATGCGCACAATATTTACCATCCTGTGTTCTTTTCAAAAAAATTCTGTTCGTACCAGCGCCATTATGCCGTGGTGGAGAAACTGACATTGGCCCTAATATGGGCTTTGCAGCACTTTTTTGTCTATATCAGTTCGGCCGTGTCTTTGACTGTTTTTTCTGACCATAACCTTTTAGTTTCCTTAAATTCGGTAAAGTGTCCAAACCAGCGTCTAGTGCGTTGGTCTTTATACTTGCAGTCATACTGTTTGGATATTCGGTACATAACGGGGTCAGAGAACATTGTGGCCGATGCATTATCCTGTCTGATCATTTGCTGTTTTTTGTATTTTTTGTTCCCGTCTCTCTCTTGCTCTCTCGCTCCCTCCATAGGAATCTGTGGGAAAACTGCGATCTTGGGCTCTGCGTTTTCCAAAAAAGGGGGGGCGTGTGACGCCTGCGAGTGTTGCG
>CM059268.1:1297704-1310204 GCA_030347295.1 Setipinna tenuifilis | reverse complement strand
TTGCCTTCCCTCTCCCCCCCTCTCTTTCTGTCTCCCTCTCTCTCTGTCCCTCTCTCTCTCTCTTTCTCCCTCCCTCTCTCTCCTTCCCTTCCTCCCTCTCTCTGTCTGTCTCTCTCCCTCTCTCACCCTCTCTCTCTTTCTTTCTTTCTTTCTTTCTTCCCCCCCTCTCTCTTAGTGTAATGTGTGCCCCCCCCCCCCTGCCTTAGTGTAATATCTGCTTCTGCCCCCCCCGTTAGTGTTATGTGTGACTCTGCCCCCCCCCCCTCCTCTGTTAGTGTAATGTGTGCTTGAGCCCCCCCCCCCCCCCCCCCCCCCCCCCCCCCCCCCCCCCCCCCCCCCCCCCCCCCCCCCCCCCCCCCCCCCCCCTTAGTGTAATGTGTGCTTGTGTTCTCTATGGTGATTGGGTTTCTCATCAGTATTCTTCTCCTACATATTAACTGCAGTGTCGACCTCCTGTCAACATTCTCCAAATTCCCACACACACACACACACACACACTCACCACACACACACACAATACACACCCACTCAACAGACACACACACACACACACACACACACACACACACACACCACACACTCCTTTCAGTTTAATATCTAAACCTCTATCTAAAACCTGAGCTTTTAACACACAGAATACACAGACCAAGCCCTCTTCTTAAACTAACACACACACACACACACACACTATTAGCCATACTTGCACACAAAGCTACACACACACACACACAGTGTGCTATCAGGCAGCAGGAAGTCGATTTATACACAGAAATCCGTGGGAATATCTCTTGTTATCAGTCCCAGTCATAGGCATTACCACATTAATGCACTCATGAGAGAGAGAGATACTGAGAGAATAGAAATAGCCAGAAAGAGAGATGGAGAGAGAGGGAGGAAGAGAGACAGAGAGACGGAGAGAGAGGGAGAGAGACAGAGAGAGAGAGAGAGAGCAGGATAGAAAATAGCATACATTAATGCATTAATGCAACATTACATTGTAATGGTGTTCACCAGCAAGTAACATCCAACCCTCACATGCGTGTGTGTGTGTGTGTGTGTGATAGTGACAGTGTGTGTGTGTGTGTGTGTGTGTGAGTGTCAGTGCATGTGTGTGTGTGTGTTCTCTTCTCTCCACCTAATTGAAGTAGATGAAGAGTTTGAATGAAGTAGAGGGTTGACGGGAGCGTGCACACAAACACACACACACACACACACACACACACACAGAAGGTCATGGCCAGTGTAGTATCTGATACCACTGAAAACTATTAGCAAGAAAAAGTACAGGGGACGGTGGATAGAGTTCACACACACACACACACACACACACACACACACACACACACACACACACACCCAGAGATGAGCACATAACATCACTGCACAAACCTTCCCATAAGACACACAGGTGTCTGCTTAAGCTGGTAACACAGCACACACACACACACACACACACACACACACACACACACACACACACACACATAGGAAAAGGATAATGGAGGGATGGGTGTTTGATCAAAAAAAAGAGATAAGTGAGGGAGTACTCACAAGCAGACACACACACACACACACACACTGACACACACACATGCATGCCGCATGCTCACAGACATGCACACACACACACACACTGACACACACACATGCATGCCGCATGCTCACAGACACGCACACACATACACACACCAAGAAACACATGCATGCCACATGCACACACATGTACACACATGCATATGCCACACACACACACAAACACACACACACACACACAAAGGCTTCCTGTGACCACTTTCACACACACAGCAGCTCATGTTTCATGCTTCTTAAGAGAGAGAGGGGAGCGGTGTATGTGTGTGTGTGTGTGTGTGTGTGTGTGTGTGTGTGTGTGAGAGAGAGAGAGAGAGAGAGGGAGAGAGAGAGGGAGAGGCAGAGATAGGGAGAGAGAGAATGGGAGGAAATGAGGTGTGTGTGTGGGTGTGGGTACATACATGTACCTGTGTGTGTGTGTGTGTGTGTGTGTGTGTGTGTGTGTGTGTGTGGGTACATACATGTACCTGTGTGTGTGTGTGTACATACCTGTGTGTAAGAGCATACTGGAATGCTCCCTTTGCTACGCACTATGCAGCTACATGCACATAAGCTAGGTGGAGTAAGCTAAGTCAAGCTAACTCATACTGGCATGCTGCCTTTGCTACTCTATAATGAGATGCCCATGGGCTAGCTGAAGCTACGTGTACCTAACTCATACTGGCCTGCTGCCTTTGCTACTCTATAATGACATGCCCATGCGCTAGCTGAAGCTACGTGTAGCTAAGTGAAACTGGCATGCCTCCTTTGCTATGTGCTATGCAGCTACATGCACATGCGCTAGCTGGAGCTAACTCATACTGGCCTGCTTCAGGTAAGACACACACTCTGCTTGGTGAGGGCCCTTCACTGGACAGTGCTGTTGGACTCCAGAAGGGCAATATAAATGCAGTGAGGTGTTCTTGCTGGTGTTTTACGCCTGTCATTGTGTGTGTATGTGTGTGTGTATGTGTGTGTGTGTGTGTGTGTGTCTAAGAACACTCAAACAGAGAGGTCAAAGGTCATTGCTTCTCAATTTCCTTCACAGGTTACAGGACACAGATCACTCTCTCCCTCTCTCACACACACACACTCACACACACACACACACACACATTCTCTTTCCCTCTCTCTGTCACACACACACGCGCATTAGATTAGAGATGTGTAGAGATGATTAGAGATGAGTAGAGAGCAGTAGAGATTAGTAGAGATGAGTAGAGATGATTAGAGATGTGTAGAGATGTGTAGATATGTGTAGAGATGATTAGAGATGTGTAGAGATGATTAGAGAGGAGTAGAGATTAGTAGAGATGAGTAGATATGAGTAGAGATGATTAGAGATGTGAAGATATGTGGAGTAGAGATGAGTGTATGGTTGTAGCAAAATCACAATCCTCCCGTTTGTAACTCTGCATTACCATAGCAACATTTTCTTCTTTAATTTTTTTTTTTTTACAAAATGCAGAGAGTGTATCTGGAAAAAAAACCTGAAACACCACTTCCTTTCAGAGTATGCGCTTCTGAAGGCGAGGCTGGCTGACAAACCAAACCGCTATTAATACCTTACATGGCCAAACACACAGCACTATTAATACCTTATATGGCCAAACATACCAGATGCCTCAGACTTGAACCACCAACTGACCCTTGAGAAGGCTCTTTATTGGACTATGCAAGAGATGTGTCTTGCAAGGTGTTGTTATTATTTGGGTTCAGTACCATTAGACTGCTATGCAGCTGACAAGCAGAATTTGCTAAGTTGGTTTATCAATAGGAGCCATCCAGGTGTAGCCTACTTGGGTGTTTAATAAATCTTAATTTCATTGTCAGTTTTTCAATATTAAAGGGCATACTTCTTGTGTTTTGTATTTTGGCTGAAAAATACAAGAAAAAAGCAGAACATGCAGTGTGAAAAAAAACCTCAAACACCACTTCCTTTCAGAGTGTACGTTAGTCTTCTGAAGGCGAGGCTAGCTGATTAAGCACTTTAAATCCTTTACATGAGCCAGACATACCATAGACTGTATATAAGAACTGGACAAACCCTCTGTGACGTCACGCATAGACTTTCCCACAGCCAAAATGAGGCTTAATTTGAAGGTTCAGGGCGCCGCCATCTTAACCAATGCGTTCTGCATTCTAAACCCGCCTTCTACCTGACATTCCATATATGGATGAAAAGGTAGTGCCAGGCGGCCTGAAGACCCGCCCCTACAGGCTAGGCCAGCTCCCGCAAATTACGTAGCGGAGAACTTCTTTCACGGAGAAAGCGGGGCGAAAGCGGTAAATTTCGCTTGCATGTATTTTGGGCGATACACTTGACCGATGTTGACCAGACTGAACTCATCTATTTTGCTGGTAAGTACCTAAATCCATTATTATTTTCAGTACATGAGTAAATTTAATAATCATGCAGACCGTTTGCTACTATTCAGTGTAATGTAGTGAAAGAGCAGTTTTTAGTCATCAGTTATAGTTGCTAAATTATTGTAGGCTATTAGCGTAAGTTAGCAATGCATAGCAACCATGTCGTTTATGACTGCTCTGACTACCAAAGATTTCAAAACCTCCCTCAATACTCTGTCACTACTGCTTCAAACTGATACTATGGTTTTCTTATGATTTTGGTCGTTAACGTTGCCCATTTGCACACGATTCAATAAGAGAGGTCTTAACATATCTATAGATAGTGCATGCTTTGTGGCATTCGGTAACGTGCTCATGATATCTTGACATGGAATTTGTTCTGTTGTCGTGTGATTGAAACCTTTCGACTAACCAGCCCGTTTCATCCGTCTTTTTCATGTATAAATCTGTAGTGGTTATTTTCAGCTGTTGATGTAGTCCTGCTAATTTATTCGGTGTACATTGTGGACTTTATAAATGAAGGTGTGCATGTCGGTGCTCTCACATTTTCTTATCAAGACCTGTCGTAGCTTGAATGCATATAATGTTCAAATGTACATAAAATGGTTTCTGAGGCCATTTCAAAGCGACTGAAGACAATCCAACATAGTGGAAGACAACTACATATTACTTATGTAGTACATAGTTTCATATAGCAAATGTTCAAATGTGACATAATAATAAAACCTTAAGAAAATATACAAATATCGCCGTACCTCACGTTTTAAAAACTTAAACAGCTAATAGTTATGACCATCTAATTCGTTGAATGTATGTTAATATTGTCTTTTCTCATTTTTGCTTTTACAGCTCCAACTTCATAAATTCTGGGGCACAGCTAGGTTGGAAGAGGGGAAGAGGCTGCTAGGAGGTTCCTGGCCACCAACTTGGGACTTCATGCCCAGATGAGGTGATTTGGCCTGGTTGGACTAAAATGGTGTGACATCCTCTTGTTTTTCTCCCAGGCCCTACAAGAAGAAACCGTCCTATATGTCCTGCTCATCCACTGCGGCGGGAATGACCTTGGACAAGTGATCATCTTGTTGCTTGAAGCAGGGCTTGTGTGATCTGTAATGGCTAGCTTTGTCTTGGGGATATCAGTACTAATGATTTTGAATTCTTTATGCTAAAATCCCACTTTGAATGTACAGGAACTTGTAATATTTTGCCTGGTGAATGAATGTCAAACTCGTGATAACTTTAAATATAAGGACAGCACATGTCTGAAACTGCTTCAACAACCTTCTACCACAAATCTGTTATTGATTTTGATTTGCACTGAAGTCACACTTGAAATGTATATGGAATTTGTAATATATTTATTAAACCAAGAATGAATCAAATCAAAATGTCTTATTTCAACAATTACTATTAATATATAAAAGGGAAAATCTTAATGTCATTGTAAACAAAAGCAGTGCATTAAACATACACTGCAGTCAATGAGCAAAGTGAAAAAAAAAACAGTATATGGCATGTAAAGCAGGATGAATAAGTATCGAACGTGTCAACCTTTTTTTCAGTAGCATATTTTTCATTTTTTTTGGAATATTGACAAGACATTTTGACTAGACAATATATTGATATTTACCCATACATGTAAAGAAATCAGAACATTTAAGTGAATAAATAAAGTTATGTGTAATACAGTAAAGTGGCAGGTTGGTAAGTATCAAATGCAGCAAGAAAAGCAGTAAGCAAAAGTGATGCACAAAAACATCAAGATAGGAGCAAAGGGCATCTGTGGCCTAATGGAGTCAAGAATAAATGGGCATTGTGTCCTCTACTGTAAGTTGTGTTGAATAAAAGCATGTGCTAATTGTAATGTAATTGTATGTCACTACCATAGTTTCCAAAACACTGTATAAAATAAATGTTTAAAGCATATTTAAAGTTTCCCAGACATTTGGAGGAGAAATAATAAGATATATATATTAAATATTTGCAACAAAAAGGTTGGTACTGTCCCTGGCATCCGTGGTGATGTCTCGAAGTGCTGACAGCAAAGATGAGAGCTCTGGTGTGGAGTCCAGCTCTGTCTCAAGTTAACCATCCATCCCTTTGTCCAGCCTGTCTGAGTCACCTAAAGGAAAACTGATGAGATGTTTGAAATGTTAATTTACAATACTATTCAAAATGTAATGTGTAAGGCCAGGTTGCCCATTCTTACGTGAATGTAGGCTTGCACTATTTTTTTTAAATCTTTTTCTTACGTAATTCTAAGCGGAGTCAAGTTTTAGCTACTCAATAAACTTTACAAGCAAGGGTGCTTTAAAGTGCCTCTCTCTCTCGTATTAACACAGTCTATGTTTTTAACACACGTACTTTCTCTTAAGTATAGCACAAATGAAGAACTGAGTCAGTGGACATAATTTGACGGTATTGTCACATATGTCAACTTCATTACTGGCTGACGAACCTTAGCAGGCTGTAACGTAGCTTGCGTTAGCTGTGCGAGCTAAGACTGTATTGAACTTCAAAGACGGCCGAGACAAAACTCAAATCAAACTCTCCTTCAATGCTATTCTACTGACTTTGTACTATAGTCATTCTACTGACCGATTGTAGCTGTCAAATAAGCTTGATAATGGCAGATTGAGTAATATTATGTTGCAGTAGAGTCATTCGGGAGCAAGTTTGACACCAGGGTTAACATGCTAACATTTCTGAGGTGATTTCAGGCTACGGGGCTAACAGCGATGCTACATATTAGTAATGATGGCAGATAAACAGTAGTGTAATGTCACTTACCATAAAAATGTAAAGAAACATTCTTTGGTGGTCCTTTAGAACAATTAACAGCAACGTCAGACATCCTGGATGTAACATATTATTGAATATGCTGGAAATGATATAGTCGTGAAATATCCGATGACAGCCGAAGAGTCGACAGAGTTCTCAGGCTGAGAATCTCAGCCTCACGTCAGCAGCGGTGGCCGGCTGCTGTCAATCAAACGGACCACGCCCCTAATTATTCATAAAATTAAAACTTAACTGTGCTTAAAGCAAATGGATTCTAAAAAAATTCACCCCCCTCAGAGTTGTCATGGACCCCCAAACTATCGAAAGACACTAAAACCATTTTTTGAACCAGGCTGTAAATATGTTTATTTTAGCTGTGAAAATGGACCTTTTAACATGGGAGTCTATGGGAAATTGCTCTGTTTTGGAGCCAGCCCCCAAAGGACAAAATAGGTACTGCAGCCTTACAACGTTTACTTCCGGCTTCATTTTTCAGCCTGGAACGTTGCCGCTTGAGACATACCAGATGCCTCTCGGACATCACCAACTGTCCCCTGCACAATCCGCATCAGCACAGCTGCATCAGCATTCAGCTAAGGCCACATTCTATAGCCATCATCCAGGTAAATATATACTTTATCATTCAGCTATAGCCACATTCTATAGCCATCATCCAGGTAAATCTATACTTCATAGCCATCATTTAGGCAAATTTATTAGGCAAAATCAAACATTTATCATTAGGGTAAATTAATGTTATATCTATCATTGGGGTAAATTCATATTTAATATGTATCGTTAGAGTAAATTTATGTTATAAATGTATCATTGGGGTAAATTGCACTTCCTTTGAGTATGTCGTGTGAAGATGCAAGAAAATGTTGTGAGTGTGCGATACTGAAGGCCGATATATAGTCTGGGCGAAAAGTGTCGCTTAACAGAATATGATGGCTGATTAACCACAGCACCTCCCATACCTTACATGAGCCAAACGTTATATATGTGTATATATACACATATATATATATATATATATACATATACACACACACACACACATATATATACATATACACACACACACACACACACACACAGCGGCGAGACAGAGAGATGAGAGTAAAGCTCATGGGCTACTTTCGACAGATTTCTTTCTGCTACTGCAGATCATTTTGTCAACTTGTAATATATTCATTTTGTGAGTATATTATCTCATTGGGCATTACACAGTCCTTGTGGTGGGTGCCACGACACACGTTTCCATTAATGAAGAAAGGAAGTAAATGTAGCAAGCAACCCTATATTTATATTTTATTTTTATATTTGTAACCATGAACATTTACTCATCTCATTACATTACATTACACTTAGCAGACGCTTTTATCCAAAGTGGCCTAGAAAAGGAGGACATAATAAGCCAATTGAGGTGTAGAGGAACACAGAGTAAGAGGAACACAGAGTAAGCAGACTACACACATACACACACGGAGATGCATGTGCCTAAGTAAGTTTCCCAGAGCAGGGGCATTTCAGACACACACAGCCCCTACACACACAGACTTACACAAGCACAAGGCACCCATGTAATAAGAGCTGGGTAGTAGTGATCTCACTAGTACATACTGAGCCCACTAACATACAGCACTTTACAGTAATGCTGTAATACATACAGTATGTAGGTGACACTTTACAGTAATGCTGCTAGCAACAGAGTCCTACTCTGCCAGTGCAGTGAGTGTAGTCAGTACCCCACACTGCCGTTGCTGAAACATACAAGTACAATAGACACAGTGTACCTCTGTCTGTCACGGCAGTCACACTGCATACAAGTACAATAGACACACTGTACCTCTGTCTGTCACAGCAGTCACACTGCAGACCCCCCCGCAATAGGCCAAATTCTGTGATATAGGGAGGTCATATAGAGCACATTTTATTGTATAGTTTAAGCCTTAAAATACCCCTCCCACGGGCACTTTTAATACATTTACTGTATGTATGAGTTATTAGTGCATTTTAATCAATATTTATATGTTACAGTAGTTATCATAAATTATAATATTGTTCTGATGAACTTTTCTTTGGCATAAATAGTGACACAGCATGCGTATATTAATGAAAAAAGATATAGCGGGACTGTGGGAGGTGAACCGTGATGTAGCAGAATGTCACTGTATTTAGACGGAGTAATAACACTGGCCCTGCGTGATACAGCAGGAGATCACTGTACGTACAGCTTACCTATGATAGGCCAACTCCAGCAGTGATCTAGTGGTCTAGTGCTCTAGGAGAGCTCCAGTGGTGATCTAGTGGTCTAGTGATCTAGGCCAGCTCCAGCAGTAATCTAGTGATCTAGGCCAGCTCCAGCGGTGATCTAGTGATCTAGTGATCTAGGAGGGCTCCAGTGGTGATCTAGTGCTCTATGAGAGCTCCAGCAGTAATCTAGTGATCTAGGCCAGCTCAGGAGTGATCTGCTGAGCCAGTGTTCCAGTGCTTCTCACTGCAGGGAATAAACACTGGCGAATGGGCCAAACAAACCCAGCAGGCCCACGTACTCAGGCACATAGGTGGTGTAGGCTTCTTTGTTGTTGTTCCATTGAAATGAAAGACATACTGTACATACATTAACCTTTTACTGCAATAAGTGCAAAAAATAGTTTTGATGGTGCTGAGGGAGTCTGTGCTAGAAGTTTAGAATCAATATCCCCCTCAGACTCTAACGTCTGCCTCAACATCACCTGTAGTGCCCTCAGACTCATAGTTTGACCCAGTTGCGGTTCTATAGTGTTTTACGCCCCGGTCGAGACCACCTCGCTTTTTATTTTATTGTTATTTCTTTTCCCCAAGTGCTCGTGGTGCCCCCCACGAAATGGCGCCCCGGGCGGCTGCCCGGTTCGCCCGTGCCTAAAACCGCTACTGGTTTGACCAAACTTCATCACCTTGCTTCTCTAAACATGTTTCCTCTGATCGTCTCTTCTTCCTCAGCCCCAAAGGCCTGCCTCAACATCACCTGTGAGCCCTCGGACTCTAACACCTGCCTCAACATCACCTGTGTGGTCTCCTTGGACTCTAACACCTGCCTCAACCTTACCTGTGGTGTCCTCGGACTCTAACACCTGCCTCAACCTTACCTGTGGTGCATTCGGACTCTAACACCTGCCTCAACCTTACCTGTGGTGTCGTCCGGCTCTAACGTCTGCCTCAACGTTACCTGTGGTGTCCTTGGACTCTACGGCCTGCCTCAATATCACCTGTGGTGTCCTTGGACTCTAACACCTGCCTCAACGCCACCTGTGTTGTCCTTGGACTCTAACGTTTGCCTCACCGTCACTTGTGGAGTCCTCAGCCCCACCTGTGAGCATGGGGGATCCTATCAGATTGGCCATCTACCAGGCTGCGGCGGTGTGTGCAGGGGTGCCCGCTGTGCTGTGGGCACTGCACTTCCACTGGACCCGTGCTGAGCGGCGGGCGTCCTTCTCCACCTTCGCCCTCCTTGGCACCAACGTCCTGGAGCTGCTGCTGACGCCAGTCCTTGTGGTGCAGCTCCTGCTCTTCGACCTGTGTAGCGGCGGCGTCCTGCACTGCTCCCTCACGTTTGGCCTGTTTGTGGGCTCCAGGCTGTTCGGTATGCTCCTTCACCAGATGGTGGCGCTGGAGGGCACACTGAACATCATACAGTCATCTCATTCTCGCCCAGTGTGTTGTTGCAAGGCTTTGAAATATGCATTATGCATCTTTGCTATTTGTAACATAACTGCTCTTATACTCCTAATGTTAATCAGTGACTGCTTCATGCTTTCGTTGCCATATTCTCAGGTGTTCGCTGGTGCCCTGATTATTGCCATTGTGAACAGTGTACTAGTCTGCAAAGTGAACTTCTGTCGCGGAGTCAATGCAGCCGGGGGCAGTAGGCGTGCACTGATCTTCCTCATGGTGTCCATAGGGAGTCTTATTGCTGGGTATGGCCCCTGTCAAACACTCATATGTAAAGCCTTCATGATGTCTCCCAGCTGCCACATCAGATCTGTGTTTGGGCTCATCCAGCACCCCAACCCATGGCTACATATGGCCCTCTGTGTGATGAGTCTGCGAGTGTTCCCTGATGCTGTGCTGTGTGTGCTGGTCACCAGGGAGACCAACTGAGGAGACCAGCACTGCCCTACAAAGCCAAAATGCAGCAACTGCATATTTGATCAAAATTGAGTTCAGACTGGAAATTGACTTTATAACACCCCCTGTGTCTTGTGACTACATTGTACAAGCACATAAAAGCATCACCACTATTATACCAACAACATGTTTGACTGGACATTATGGCAAACAAGGGCATTTTTCTCAGTTTCAATGTTCACATAGTTACTGCACTTTGCCTTTGTAGGGCAGAGCAGCTGGGCAGAGAGACCACACAGACACGAGGACCAATGGGAGGCTTAGGGCAGAGAGACTACACAGACACATGGACCAATGGGAGGCTTAGGGCAGAGAGACTACACAGACACATGGACCAATGGGAGGCTTAGGGCAGAGTGACTACACAGACACGAGGACCAATGGGAGGCTTAGGGCGCTACATGCAGTACAGGCATCTCTCAGTGAGTTAGCATTCCATTACACCTAGCAGGCGCTTTTATCCAAAGCGGCTTACAAAAGGAGGACATAATAAGCCAACAGAGGAGTAGAGGAACACAGAGTAAACAGACTAGCCTCATACACACAAGGAGATACATGTGCCTTAAGTAAGTTTCCCAGAGCAGGGACACTTCAGACTCACGCACACACACACACACACACACCCTACACACACAGACTCATACAAGCACGAAGCACCTAGGTAAAGGTCTTCACAAGTTTTTTAAAAGTCGAGAGGGATGTCACTGCTCTTGTAGCGACTGGTAGGTACAAAAGGTAGTGACATCGCTCTCGACTTTTAAAATAATTTAAAAAGCGTATTAATAGGAGGCCTTGGGGGGGGGGGGGCACATACTGGCGCATCTCAGTAAAGTAGCATATTGTGGTGGAAAAGAGCATTTGTTTCAGTGCAGTGCGAAAAGCAGGCCTACTTACAAACTTTTCAAAAGGCGCGAGGGATGTCGCTGCTCTTGTAGTGACTGGCAGACCTACTAACAACACTGAGGCCATAAACATGAACCTACCTTTCAGAATGCTCACACTTCTGAATTTAAGTGTGCTTGTTTTCATTGGTCTGATGTAATACATTTACACTTTCTAAAATGGACATGTTACACCGGAGTTTAGTACCTGGGTTGTCGGGTTGGTAGTTTAGTTGCTGAGTCACTAGGCTGTCAAACTGACTCAAGTGCAGAGATTTCTAAAGTTCTAAAGTTCTAAAGTATCCAAGGTAACCCACAGAATACTCACAAAACATTCCACAAAGCCGTGCCCAAACACCAGGACGTCTTCAAAAGGACATAACTCGAAAGCTCAGAAGGCACAACAAGCAGAGTCCAAGATCCAGCTGTTTTAAAAAGTCAATTACAATCCATAATCAAGAATACGAATTGTGAGCAAAACTACTAGAGAGAATACAGAGCACAGAACTCACCAGTGCTGCCCAACAGGCTGAGTGACCAACACAGAGAGGGCCAGTGTGAACACACAGGGTGACTGGTCACAATAGACACACAGGGTGACTGATCACATGACAGGTCAAGATGGAGTTCAGGTGGGCAATCAGGAGTTGGTGGGAAAGGCCAGGCAGAGCATCGGGTGGAGCACACATGACATGGCCACACAGACCAACACAAAGACAAATGGACAAG
>CM059268.1:1287704-1290204 GCA_030347295.1 Setipinna tenuifilis | reverse complement strand
TGTGTGTGTGTGTGTGTGTGTGTGTGTGTGTGTCTGTGTGTGTGTGTTCCGGTCAATATTAACATGTAAAAGAACACACATATAAAGTCTGTGAAATTGAAAAATCAATTGTGTCATGCTCTGGAAATGCCCTGGAAATCATAAAAAGTCTACTTTGTACCTTAGCCATGTGTGTGTGCATGTGCATGTACATGTGATTGTGTGTGTGTGTGAGGGGGTGAAGGTGTGTGTGTGTATCCAATTAAATTGCGTCAGGGGTAATGTGCCCTTCTTGTGGTCATGGTTGAGTGTGTGAATCAATATGATCTAAATGAGACCAGCCTTGTGTGTGTGTGTGGGGGGGGGGGTCTCTGTGTGTGGATGTGTGTGTGTGTGTGGGGGGGGGGGGGTGTATCTGCCTTGTGTGTGTGTGTGTGTGGGGGGGGGGGTGCAGTCAGTGTATGTGTGTGTGTGTTAAAATGGAGCTAAATAAGACCTGTCTTGTGTGTGTGTGTGTGTGCCTTGACTACATGAGAGAGTGTGGGGCTCCCCCTGATACACAGACACATACACAGGTCAGGAGAGGTCAGCTCAAACGCACACACACACACACACACACACACACACACACACACACACACACACATATGCACACACACACACATATACACACACATATGTGTATATATATATAGTGGTCGTTTGTGTGTGTGTGTACATGTGTGTATGTGTGTGCGTGCGTGCGTGCATGTGTGTGTGTGTGTGTGTGTGCGTGCGTGCTTGCGTGCATGTGTGTGTGTGTGTGTGTGTGTGCGTGCGTGCTTGCGTGCATGTGTGTGTGTGTGTGTGTGGGACTGGAGGCACTCCAGAGGCAAAAGGCAGGTAAGTGCAGGTGGGACTGGGACACTCTGGTGTTAGCCAGGTGTGTGTAGCTGCCAACCAGGTGTGTGTAGTGCCCATCTAAGGTGTGTGTAGCTGCCATCTAAGGTGTGTGTAGCTGCCATCTAAGGTGTGTTAGCCAGGTGTGTGTAGCAGCTGTCTAAGGTGTGTGTAGCTGCCATCTCAGGTGTGTCAGGTGTGTGTAGCTCTACAGTCATCTGTGTGTGTGTTTTGTGTGAACACAGACGCTTGATGAAGGCTAGGTTTCACACACACACACACACACACACACACACAAACACACACACACACACATGCACACACACACACACACACATACACACACACACACACAAATACACACACACACACACGCACACACACATACACACGCACACACACACACACACACACACACATACACACACACATACACACACTCATTCAGCCAGAGAGAGGAGCCCCAGAAGGAAGTTTTAGTGCTTCGCCTTATTTGACCTTATCCATCATCACAGAGAACAACCTTCCGGCTGAACACACACACACACACAAGCACACACACACACACAGAGATACACACACACACACACACACACACACGCTCACACACACACACACACACACACTCACACACACACGCACACACTCACACACGCTCACACACACACACACACAGATGATCTTTAGCGAAATGTAATACTGACTTCAGGCAACTGCAGTCTGACTTTGCCCTCATTATTCCCAATGACTCATTATCACAAACAATTTCTCACACATTAACACACACACACACAAACGCACACACACACACACACACACACACACACACACACACACACCTTCTCTTCACACATCACCTGGCTGGGTTCCGCGCTATGGGAGTAGAGGGAAAACTTGTCTTCCATCAGTCTGACTACCATCTAAACGGGCACAGGAGGCCGTGTGTGTGTGTGTGTGTGTCTGTGTGTGTGCATGCAGGTAAATAAATGTTTGCTTGTAGCCTACATGTGATGCTACACACACACACAGACAGACAGACACACACACACACACACACACACATGGTCATATCTGCTTAACACACTGTAGATCAAACATGAGTGACAAGTAGCCTCTGGCAGTACAAAAGTAACATCTGGTGTGTATGAAAGTGTGCATGTTTGTGTGCGTGTGTTTGTGTGTGTGTGTGTGTATTTGTGGGAGTACAGAATATTGTCTCTAAGGTCTATGTAGTTAAGTCTTTGATCAAAAAACTATGTGTGTGTGTGTGTGTGTGTGTGTGTGTGTGTGTGTGTGTGTGTGTTCTTTATCCTCCCAAAAAGATCAAAATAAAAGTTTAGCGTGACATTTATGTCTTAGTTTAGAGGTGAGCTTTAGATGAGGTGAAAGTGCACTCCTGCGAAAAGCCAAACACACACACACACACACACACACACACACACACACACACACACACTCACACACACACAAACACACACACACTCACACACACACACACACACACAGGTGTAAGGTGTAAAGGAGTGTGTTACATCCTGTTTGTGTGTAATTGTGCAGAGCAGATGGGTGTGTGTGTGTGTGTGTGTGTTTGTCATCTTGCTGGTGTTTGGCTGCATAGAGAAGGTTAGAGTGTGTTGCTGTC
>CM059268.1:1275894-1287604 GCA_030347295.1 Setipinna tenuifilis | reverse complement strand
TGCCTGCATCACAGGAGCACAACACATGGGTGTGCCACTGCTTTCATTCATTATGGAAGCTCCACACACACACACACACACACACACACACACACACACACGGGTGTGCCACTGCCTGCCACAAGCTTCTTAGAAAGTGTTGTAACATTACAAGTGCTCGTACAGGCGTGACAGGAGGTGAGAGGTCCACTGCACTGTGTTAGTTGATGTTTGATAAATACAGTGACTCTTACATGTGCACTACAACTGCATAAATAAAATGTGATCATAATAAACAGCTTTAAGACCAGCACAGCACAGATGACCTGTCCTGTCTGCTTGCCTCTGGAGGTGCTGTCACCCCTACACTCAGCACTGGTACACCACCTCATACAATAACACCACCTCATGTAATAACACACCTCATACAATAACATGCCTCATTTAATAACATGCAATAACATGCCATCATGTGATAACCTGACAGAATGTAATAAATGCCTTCAGCGCTCTGTCAGAATCCCTAGCGGGGGGCTCAGGAGTCAGGCTGCCTGCCCCAGTGATGCTTGTGTGTGTGTGTGTGTGTGTGTGTGTGTGTGTGTGTGTGTGTGTGTGGTGTGTGTGTGTGTATGCCCCAGAGATGCTTGTCTGCAGGGGAAGGGCCGCGTGAGTCTGAGGGGTGTCTACAGTGAGCTAAGGAGCGCTAGGTCATCATGAGCTGATATAGCTAAATATCTATAGCTAAGTAAAATTAGCTGTTTATAAAAGACTTAAAATTGTTTACTGAACCTTTAAATCCTTTCCTTGAACCACAGCACTGTAAATCAAATGCTGTTCCTGATGTAAGTAAAACAGGACTCTAATACTGTAATATCCTGTGTGTAATGCTGTGCAATACTGTATATAATACAGTAGTATTGGAGCATGACCAGAGGACACTGGGACATTCACACAGAGCATGCTCAGAGCACATGACCCCTGATGGCCAGTATACTCACACACCATGTGACCCCTGACCTCTATCCCACGACCCTCGACACACTGCTGTCTTAACAGCATGCCACCATGGAGACGCCGCAACGTGTGACACACCCCCCCGACACACACACACACACACACACACACACACACACACCACACACACACATACACTGCTGCCTCAGCTGCCGTGGGCCTGAAGCCAGAGGTGGACAAACAGGCTTGAGCGAGTAAAAGTCCCGCCATATATCTCTTTTGCCTGTGACACAATAATGACAAGGAGTCTATGAGTGTGTGTATGTGAGTGTGTGTGTGTGTATGTGTGTTTCTGTGTATGTGCAGTTTATAAGGTTAAACAACGCCCGCCATGTACCCCTTCTGCCTGGGTACCTCATCCAGCTGATTTTAGTCATTAGCTTATCTACCTGGCTAAACACAGACTGTGATGTTTTCTCATTTCTGCGTTAGACCCTCTCTGGAATGAAATTCTCTGGAATGAAAACTAGGAAATGCCTGTGTATGACCTTCCTAAACCGACCAATCAGAATACAGCTGTGAGACTGATCACTGTGATCTGACACTGATCACAAGAGCACCAGGAGCACTCGGCTCTTTAGGGCGGGACATCACAGTGTTTTTACAGGAACTACGACCTGGTGCTTCCTTACAAGAACTTTATGACCCTCTGGAACGGAATGCTTCTTTCTGATTGGCTGCTAGATGTGCAGTAAAATTGTATGTCATGCACGCCTCGAAAGTAATTCTGGCAAGGCCTGTGTTTAGCGTTACAAATATTAGGCCACATCGTAGCGAAACTGAGTCTTAACCCCCTAATTGGGAATTATTTTAAATACATTCTAAATGATCTAGTGGCTTTAAGCAGATCATAAGTGGGCTAACATCTGACGAGGTGTGCCTGGATCCCACGTGATTATGAACTGTGCCACAGTGGCATCATCACCCCTCACATCAATCCCCCCCCCACCTACATCAACTCCCCCCACCCAACTACATCATCTCCACAGTCCACCTACATCAACCCCCCCCACCTACACCAACTCCCCAGCCCCCCATATCAACACCCCCCCCCCCAACTACATTAACTCCCTACCCCAGCTAAATCATCTCCCCAGCCCAGCTACATCACCCAGCTCTCAGCACAGCAGGCGTCAGTGGTCCTGCTTGTTGGACTGCACTAAACCCTTTGGCCTGCATAACACAGCCTGCCCACGAGGCATAAACAGCCCATCCTTCGCCCCCCCCCCCCCCCCCCCGATTCATAAACAGCCCCCCATTGCCCCCCCCCCATTGCCCATGAAGCATAATCAGCCCCCCATCGCCGCCCCCCCCACCCCCCCACGATGCATAAACAGCCCCCCAGGCCCACTGCTGGTGCCCAGGGGCAAAGGAAGGGCTCTGTTGCCCCCATACAGCAACAGCCCTGCTGATAGATAAAATTACCAGAGACAGCCGATGAAGTGGGGGGGCAGCAAAGCATGTGCGGCATATCATATTCATGTCCATGGAACATGCATCGCGGGGGGGCACGGACACAAGGATATACACTAGACTACATCTCCATCCACACCCCCAACACCCCCCACCCACCCCTTTGGCCGAGCTCAGCACAAACTCTCATGTCCAGAATGGCATCTTACTGATCTTACTGATGTTCCTGAACACTCAGTCGCGTCTCTTTATGTAAAGTGACGACAGGACTCACCTGACACGGGTCAGGAATATCCACGATACACACATCCCCATTACATTCGCCCCGGGGCATTAGATAACATATAAGATGCCCCACAGCATCAAGAGCACAGCCATACATCATGTTGCTGATTCATACACAAATATAAAATAAGCTGTTGAGCCGAATGCAATGCCAAATGCAATGTAATGTAATGTAAAAGCATTTTAATGCAGAAATATAACAGTTTCACTGCATAGGTACCAGCTAACAATGTGTGCCCTGTCCAGTTGAGCGGACACTGGACTAAGTCCTGACAGCTATAATCCTGATAGCTAATATAAATGTTAGATGCTTTTTCCGTCCTTTCAACACCTCTCACGTTGGCTATGGATGAGTGGTTGAATTGTAAATGAATACATCCAACAGGCATCTCATGTCAAACGGAGAATTTCAAATTAGGACAAGCGATGCATTTCAGATGACATTAGCAATTAACGGTGGCGCAGCGCCAGACAATGTATCGGTCAGACAGGACAGAGTACACGGATGCTTCCTCAGGAAGATGACTGCCAAAACACTATAGCCGGCGCGCTATAAAAGGACTTTTCCCTGGAGCATAAATTTAGATCTCTGTTCGAATGGCATCGGCAGCATTATGCGTCTGGCACCAATACAAACGACTGCCGATGGCATTCAGCTTACATGAATGTGTGGCACAGCCCCAAACGGATCACACTTTCACCAGGGATTGTAGAGAACCCATCATAAATGTAACGTTTGAATATAAACGTCAATGTCCGTCGAAATGTTTTTCAGAACACGTTTAAGGATGTATTTGTTCCGAGATAGGATGCCATGCCAAAATCTGAACTCCAATTTGGAGTTTGCGGATCTTGTAACCCACAGATGTAAAGTACCTAAAGAGGTTCTCTGATTGGCCGCGACCTCTGCCGTGTCACACCCATCAATTCACAGATGTAGCCTAATTGGGGACGTGTTAGAAACTAATCCCAGATGCTAAAAATTATCAATAATGTCATTTAAACGGATGTTAAAAAACCTAATCGAAAAAATGACACGCGTCTTTGGGAAAACACCTGAAATGCGTGGTAATGATGTGCAACGTTTTAAAACATCATCCGTTTCTTTCACGGAAGGATACAATGCGCTCTCTCACGGAAAGTAGTGCCGGTTAGTTTAGGCATTAACTTGGGTCGGTGGTCGGATGCTTCGCTCAGGTCCCTGCAAGCGTTCCTCCTGTAAAGGTAAGACCGCCACCACACACTAGGATGGCGTCTAGGCTACGCCTCAGCTCTCCACTTTCTAGGGACTTTAAGGCATTGGCGAGTATTCAGTTGTTACAAAAGCAGGAAACGTTACACCACGTAGGCTATATAATAATGACTTTATCAATTTGAGAAATAAAAAGAGCAATTTTAACATATTATATTTTCGAAAAAAAAAGTTAGCAGTTAAATTGTTTCTTTTACTGCTCATTCCAATCCTGGACCCATTGGCTAAATTGTGAGATTAATGTCTCCATGTGGATGAAAGACTAAAAGATGTGCAGAAGATGGCTGTTACATGAAGTGTAGTCACAGCAGCAACAGGACTGTGGTGTAACATGTTCTATAGTTAACTTTCAACAGCATCTACAGCACTATGCAAAACTTACAGACACCTAAGGAGATGTGCTGTTATGTGTAAATGCAATGCATGTAGGAATTACAGCTTTACTCATTGTAACTGATTAAATGAAATTAATTAATTAAAATTAATTGTTTGACAGATATATGCTCATTTATCAAAATTCAATTTCAAAAGGGTGTTTCTAACACAGGTTATGATTATGATTATGACTTTCTTTATCCTTACTCTAAGACATATGTGTCATGAAACAACTAATGTGCCCTAAAACTGCGTATATATACTGTACATGTACTGACTGTATGTAAAAGAATTTGTAACTGGTGCATGTGTGTGTGTGAGCATGTGTGTGTGTGTGTGCGTGCATGCATTAGTGTGTGTGTGTGTGTGTGTGTGTGTGTGTGTGTGTGTGTGTGTGTGTGTGTGTGAATGCATGCATTAGTGTGTGTGTGTGTGTGTGTGTGTGTGTGTGTGCTGCACATGCGGTAATCGATACGCACACAAGTTTACCCTGCTAAAGAAAGCACTCTCAGGTTACTTTGGCATATCTGAGGGTGTGAAAGTCACATCCATCACATAACCTGCCTGCTACCTCTGCGTCCCCTACATGCACAGCTGCATCACAGACGTGCCGATCCCCACAGCGCCCACCTGCTCTGGGCATTACATTGCATTTCGCAGACGCTTTTATCCAAAGCGACTTACAAAAAAAAGCAGGACATAAGCAACAGAGGTGTAAGAGGACACAGAGTAGGGGCACAACAGACATATGTACTTCTGCATAGGGACAGAGAGAGAGAGAGTTGGATTAGTGTTTGTTAGTTATGTTAGGAAGGGAGGGCCTATATGAAGCTATGCATACACTCTGGGGGCTGTGCCTGCAGTATGCCATGGGGCACAGGCTGTGCTGGATGTGGGCTATGGTACAGGGCATAGGCTACCACAGGGCAGAGAGCATAGGGCATAGGGCACAGGGAACAGGGCATAGGGTATAGGGCACAGGGTATAGGGAACAGGCTGGCATAGGGCACAGGGCATAGGGCACAGGGCATAGGCTGTATTTTATGTGGTCTATACCACATGGAATAGGGCATAGGGAACAGGACACAGGGCACAGGGAATAGCCTGCCACAGGGCATAGGCTGGCATTGACCACAGACTGCCATTGACCATAGGCTGGCATTGACCACAGACTGCCATTGACCATAGGCTGCTATTGACCACAGACTGGCATTGACCATAGGTTGCCACAGGGCATAGGTTGCCACAGGGCACAGGCACAGGCTGGCCTTGAACATTGGGCACAGGCCGTACTGTATGTGTGCTATGCTGCATGTGGGTTGTATTCTATGTGGGCACCACGCCCGGCCCTAAATTGAGACAAATGGCATTATCTGCTGTCATCTGATCTAGTCCCTCACAGGGCAGACAGCTGTGTGTGTGTGTGTGTGTGTGTGTGTGTGTGTGTGTGTGTGTGTGTGTGTGTGTGTGTGTATGTGTGTGCGTGTGTGTGTGTGTGTGTGTAACAGACCACTAAAATATACTCACTGGGACTTGAGCCGCTATAATCATGTGCTCATACCAACGGGACATGACCTCATAACCTGAGCACTTTGTAGTCACCTAATTAACACAGGCCATATGCTCATAGCCTGGCTACTTAATTAAATAGATACTTAACCCTACAGAATAACACACCTGTGCGGTGCTCTAAGCCTGAGGAGAGCTCCTGTTCTCTTAGTCTGGGTTCTAAGTTGTGTTCTTACCTGGGTTCTCCTGGCCTGTGCTTTAACCTCAGCTGTGTTCCAACCTGATGTGTGTGTTGTGTCTGTATTCTCCTCACCTGGGTTCTAACCCCACCTGCCTTCTAACCCTACCTGTGTTCACCTGTGTTCACCTGTGTTCACCTGTGCTCCCGTGTGCTCCCATGTGACGTGTGTTCCCTCCTCACCTGCGCTCCCATGTGACGTGTGTTCTCTCCTCACCTGTGTTCACCTGCGCGCCGTGTGTGTGTTGTTGTAGGACTCCAGCGGCCATCAGCATGTCCCAGATAAAGATGATAGATATGGGCTCTGCCTTCATCACCTGTGTTCACCTGTGACGTGTGTGTGTGTGTGTGTGTGTGTGTGTGTGTGTGTGTGTGTGTGTGTGTGTGTGTGTGTGTTGCAGGACTCCAGCATGTCTCAGATGAAGATGAAAGATATGGGCTCTGCCTTCATCCAGCAGCAGCAGCTGCACGCCGCCATGGCGGACACCTGGCTGGAGCACCTGTGTCTGCTCGACATCGACTCCGAGCCCAACGTCTTCCGCAACACCGGCATGGTGTGCACCATTGGTCAGTGCCCCCTCTATAACACACACACACACACACACACACCATCTGTAGTTACAACACCGGCATGGTGTTCACCATTGGTCAGTGCCCCCTCTCATGATTACTATAACACACAGACACACGCACACACACACACACACACATACACACACACACACACACACACACACACACCATCTCTAGTTACAACACCAGCATGGTGTGCATTGGTCAGTGTCCTCGTGCCATGAATGCACAGTTGAACATTCTGAATTTTAGCAGAGAAATATTACTGAAGATATTACTTTTGTTGTGTGTGTGTGTGTGTGTGTGTGTGTGTGTGTGTGTGTGTGTGTGTGTGTCCACAGGGCCAGCCTCCCGCAATGTGGAGATGCTAAAGGAGATGATCAAAGCTGGAATGAACATTGCACGCCTGAACCTCTCTCACGGAACTCACGAGGTCAGCAAGTCATCAGAGTGTACAGTTCCACAGACCTAGATACAGTTCCACAGCTGTACATACAGTTCCAGAGCTCACAATACACTTCCATAGCTCAACATACAGTTCCACAGCTCTAGATACAGTTCCACAACTCACAATATACTTCCACAGCTCTAGATACAATTCCACAGCTCAAGATACAGTTCCACAGCTCTAGATACAGTTCCACAGCTCTAGATACAGTTGCATAGGACCAGGACATGAGAGAAAGCATCATTGAGCACATGATGAGTGCAGCCCAGATGCATCTCAGTTTAGTGTACTGGAAACTACCCTACAATGCAACAGTGTAAATGCACATCGCAGTGCAGTAGGGCAGCACAAATGTACATTTATTCTACTGTGAAGCACATGACTGTCGATTTTCAATTATTATTTACAAGATGAATTGTACATTCCTCGAAGTCCAGATCTTTACATCCATGTTTAATGGGCCTCCTCATCACCTTACCTCTTAAATATTTTTCCCTCGTCTAAGTTTCTGAAACTTCAAGCTCTCTAGGTATCTAACCGGCGGAGTGTATTTTTAGCTCATTTATGGCGGATACTTGGCTAGATGGGGGCCTAGCAAGCGAACATACAGTACGTAACGGGAGGGCACGGGGCGTCTCATGTGGACATATGGGCGTATAAATACCCCCAGCATGCCCCCCCTCCGGCATGCCCCCCGCTGGGGGTAAAAAGACAGGGGCATTATGATATACCCCCTGGACATGTACTCTGCCCAGATCAACGCCAATTACACAGCTATACTATTACAGCTGAGGACAAGACAAGCTCATAACACCACACACACACACACACACACACACACACACACACACACACACACACCACCCTACACAGCTATACTATTACAGCTGAGGACAAGCTCATAACACCCATCACCCTACACCTTCCAATACCCCAGACCCCCACTACACCCCCCCGCGCACACACACACACACACCCCACCCCACCCCTTCAGGATGCTGTCAGCATAGCGGGCCTGTCTGCAGCTCTATTTTAGTGTATTAGGTCACACAGACTGTATATACGACAGCTGGCCAAACCCTATGTGTGTGTGTGTGTGTGTATGTGTGTGTGTGGGGGGGTGGGGGGGTGGGGGGGTGTGTGTGGGTCATGCAGACTTTAAATAAGACAACTGCACAAGCCGTTGTGATGTCACACATACACCTTCTCACAGACCGGATGAAGCCAAAATTGATGGTTCTAGGTGCCGCCATCTTGGCCAGTTCATTCTATGAATGTCAATGTGAATTATCTATGGATTAAACCAATGGATTCTAAAAATTGTAACCCCACTCAGTTGTCATGGATCTGAAAAACCACCATCATTAATCACCAAATTTGGATCACCAAAACTTTTTTTTTAACCAGGCTGTGAATTTATTTTTGCTGTTAATATTTACTTTTTCACATGGCAAGTTGCTCTCTTTTGCTGCCAGCCCTGAGTGGACGTGTGAATTACTGCAACTTTAGAATGTTCAGTTTTGGCTTCATTGTTTGGCCTGGAACGTGTGAGGGTCCCCCAGACACACACCCAGTACTGGGTCACACAGACACACACACCCCAGTCATAAACACACCTGTGTTATAGTACTGGGTCATACAGACACACACATACTAGTCACACACACACCTATGTTATTCTACTGCCCCACGCTGACCTGTGCTACCTGTGTGTGTGCAGTACCATGCTGACCCATGCTACCTGTGTGTGTGCAGTATCATGCTGACCCATGCTATCTTTGTGCTACCTGTGTGTGCTGACCTGTGCTACCTGTGTGTGTGCAGTACCACGCTGAGACCATCAGGTACATCCGTGAGGCTGAGCAGAGCTTCCAGCCCGGGACCGTTGAGTACAGACCCGTTGCCATCGCCATGGACACCCAGGGGCCCTGCATCAGGACCGGCCTCATCAAGGGCGTAAGTGCTCCCCTGCGTGCCTGTCTGCACACCCCTCCTCCTCAAACCCCTATCACACCCTCATCACACCATGCTCCTGCAGCTCAGAGGTTTAGCCGCTAGCGCTGCTGCTGTGTGCAGTAGCTATCATCATGATCTGTATGACTTTATTATGCTAACAACCAACACTGACATGTAAATGGGCTTAGAAGCTAAGCCTGGCAGGTTTGCAGTGCTAGCAGCAAGCTCCGTTGTGTTTAAACTGAGCAGCTAATACTGTTGACAAGCATTCTTGTCTCCCCCAACCGGAGCTCACTTAGCACCTCTGGGATGACCTCTGCTCCCTGTAATGACCTCTGACCTCTGTAATGACCTCTGCGATGACCTCTGACCTCTGCCCTCTGTGATGCCCTGCAGAGTGACACTCAGGAGGTTCAGCTCGTCAAGGGTCAGACAATCAAGCTGACCACCAACGACCAGTTCAAGGAGAACTGTGATGACAAGAACCTGTGGGTGGACTACAAGGAGATGTGCAAGAACGTGCAGACTGGACACTACGTCTACGTCGACAACGGCCTCATCTGTCTCAAGGTGAAGAATGCAGGTAAGTCACCCACCTTTACCATTTCCCCTTACTCCCACACCCAGGTGTGCCATTTCCCCTTTACACATCCAGGTGTCCAGGAGTGGTATGGCTCCACAGTGAGACAAAGACCAGTTCTTGCCCAGATATTATGCTGAATTTTCTTTAAGATCAATAAAGCATTTATCTACCTATATATCATACAGGGAAGCATGGGTACAAAGCATCTACCTAGATATCACACAGGGAAGCATGGGTAAGCACTAACTATGTAGTTTTAATTGCATTCTTGCCCACCTGTCATAAACATAAACAGCCTCAAACCTCTACCCCTTAGGCTAATAACAAAAAACATATTTTTATTTTACTGTATGCAACACTGTCTTATTTCCACAACTTCCCTCCCTGGCTCTGGCCTCACCTGCGCCTGTGCACCTGTCCACAGGTGGTGACTTCCTGGAGTGTGAGATTGAGAACGGTGGCATGCTGGGCAGCAAGAAGGGCATCAACGTGCCCGGTGCCATGTGGGACCTGCCCCCCGTGTCCGAGAAGGACCAGAAGGACCTCCAGTTCGCCGTGGAGCAGGGCATCGACATGGTGTATGCCTCCTTCATGCGCAAGGCCGCCGACGTCCACGCCATCAGGAAGGCCATGGGCGAGAAGGGCAAGGACATGAAGGTCTTCGCCAAGATCGAGAACCACGAGGGTTGCCGCAAGTACGCTTCCCTTTACATTACATTACTGTACATTACACTACATTACAGTACATTACAGTACATTACATTACACTACATTAGACTACATTACACTACTGTACATTACACTACATTACATTACACTACATTACAGTACATTACACTACATTACAGTACATTACATTACACTACATTACAGTACATTACACTTAGCAGACGCTTTTACCCAAAGCGAGGACATAATAAGCTAACAGAGGTGTAGAGGAACACAGGGTAAACAGACTACCCTCATACACACAAGGAGATACATGGGCCTTAAGTAAGTTTCCAATGGCTTATGTATTGCTTTGAGATGTGGAGGTAGCTCAGTCAGACTGGCACAGGTGTATGTCCCTGTCTGGACACACACACACACACACATACACACACACACACACACACACACACAAGCAGAGTCAAACCGGCTGCATCTTCATGTCTGTGCAGGTTCGACGAGATCATGGAGGCCAGCGATGGCATCATGGTCGCCCGTGGCAACCTGGGCATTGAGATCCCCGTGGAGAAGGTGTTCCTGGCACAGAAGATGATGATTGGCCGCTGCAACAGGATGGGCAAGCCCGTCATCTGCGCCATGCAGGTAAGCCGTCATCATCTGTGCCATGCAGGTGAGCTACCACCAGTGGCACAGTAGCGGTTTTAGGCACAGGCGAACAGGGCAGCCGCCCGGGGCGCCATTTCGTGGTTGGCGCCACGAGCGCTTGGGGAAAAGCACGGGGGGGGGGTTGCTGAGAGGTGGTCTCGGCCAGGCCGTAAAACACTATAGAACTGCCACTGCAATGACATGAGTGGTACCCAGGGTGCAGATGGCCTAGCAGTGTAGGAGTGTGGTGATTCAGGCTAAATTAGCATAGTTCTTACATGACAATACATGATGATCCAGCTAGCCTAGCATAGTTCTTACATGACAATGCATGGCGATCCAGCTAGCCTAGCATAGTTCTTACATGATAATGCATAACGATCCAGCTAGCCTAGCGGAGTCCTTACATGACAATGCATGGCGATCTGGCTAGGCTAGTCTTACATAATAATCTAGCTACTATAGCAAAGCTCTACTGTGACAATCTATCTACAATACCAGTGTGGTATCCTGATGATCTAACTAACACTGCAATGTGTGTGTGTGTGTGTGTGTGTGTGTGGTACAGATGCTGGAGAGCATGGTTAAGAAGCCCCGCCCTACTCGTGCAGAGAGCAGTGATGTGGCCAATGCCGTGCTGGATGGAGCCGATTGCATCATGCTGTGCGGAGAGACCGCTAAGGGAGAGTACCCCGTGGAGTCTGTTCGCATGCAGCACAAGGTGAGCAGGGCGCCCCCTATGGGCCACGTTAAGACATGAGGCAGCCCATA
>CM059268.1:1250894-1270894 GCA_030347295.1 Setipinna tenuifilis | reverse complement strand
GAATGCATAATATTATGCATTGAACCTGCAGTACTATACAATACATATTATTAACCATTGGACCAGGACTGGCACACTCATTAAGGTCAAAGCTCTTTTTCAAGACTATCTTGGCCAATATAGGAAGTATCATCATTATATATATTTACAAACATAACTAACAACAAATTAGAGTAAACATAATATATCCCCAGGAAAGAATGAATGAGACAAACCCAAACCCTTTAAAATATGGCTTTATAAATAAACTACATGTGGGTGATAAATTAACATGGAAGAACATGCAGAGAAGATCGCCCTAGATGACCTATAAAAAACAATCACCACTAAGGGTTTTAATGTTTTGCATAAATACAAACACAGCAATCAATATAATGAATCCATCAATCTGAAAGTCATTATGAAGAGAAAATAAATAAATAAATAAATAAATAAATAAATAAATAAATAAATAAATAAATAAATGAATGTAGTATTTAATGTCATGCTGGAGGATCCTAATATATCCTTCCCACTCACCTCCTGTGAATGCAGGATGCAGTGGCAAGACACACATGCACCACCAGAGGGCAGTATAGGCTTTGTCCTGATGTCAGAGGATGGCAGAGAGGAGAGTAACAGACCTGAGGACTAGACACTACAGGGACTCGGCTCCCTCTGAGTCACTCGCTAAACTGATTCGGGTTTGGGAATCACTGAGGCACTTGCGTCACTGAGTCACTGAGTCACTTGAGTCACTGGAGTCAGTAACCACCTGTATGTGCACCAAGGAGTGCTGCACTGGGTCTATGGCCACTCCCCTGGGGGGCATGGAGGGCACATGAAGGGCACATGGAGGGCACATGGTCACTCCTCTGATGGAACCAGTGCCCACAGCACCAGAGAAAGCCATCTAGCCATCTACCTGCCAGCATCCTCACCTCATCCCCCTGCTGAGGGTTGGCAGGGATGGGCAATGGGTTGGGGGGGGGGGGGGTTGGCAGGGAGGAGCGATGGGTCAGAGTGGGGGTGGGGTGGGGGGTTATCAGGGAGGGGTGATGGGTCAGGGCAGGGAGAGGGGTTATCAGAGCAGAGTGGGGAATCAGCAGGGAGGAGAGATGGGTCGGGAAGGGGAGGGGGGTGTGGTTGAACAGGGTGAGGGGATATCATGAATGAAACCCAGTCCAGAACTTACTGGAGCACCACAGAAAACACAGCCAAGTAAAAACACTGCACACACACACACACACACACACACACACACACACACACAGGATGAGAGACAACACAGACAAGACAATGCACACACAAAGATTTTAGCATCATGTTTAATTTAGTTGATTTTGATTATGTCTGACAGGCACCATGTACACAATGCATTAATCACTTAGGAAGAGAGCAGATGTAAAAAGTCCATTCCAAGTGAATTTATACAAATCATTTAATTCTATTTTTTATTATAATTTTTGCATTCAATTTAATTCCTTTTTTATTTTAACAATAAACAAAAAAGCTTTTTAATTATTTTTTTTTAAATTGATAGTTTATTTATTTATTTATTTATTTTGCATATCCTCAAATATTCCTTAAGAATTCTTTAAGACTTTGAATAAGTTAGTAACTCTAATTAACATGAAAACATATGTGGGCAAACAATAAATGTTTATATAAAATTAATAAACTGGTTAAATAAATCGCAAAATTCCAAAGGTGGGCACTTAATCTCAATTATAGTTTTGGCATTTGGCATTTGGCAGTGGACAAGACTGCCCAACACGTGTTGTGATTGGTGCTCCACACGCTTGGTGCATGGGAGAGAGATGTCTTATTCCGTTAGAAAATAATCCCCTAACTGGGTGTATTTTACATTTGATTGTTAGTAGGCTGTGTATGGGTGCATGGACTGGGCTGCCTTGCGACACTTTTCACATTTGAAACACACAGCGACATTTCAAAAGCTACTGTATAAAGACTCTTAATGGATCTCTTTATATATCTTGTCCCGACGGAAGGTTACCCCGCGGAGGCAGCAGGAAGTAGTGCCAGTCAGTTTGGACAGTAACTTTAGAGGGGACGCAGCTGTCAAACCCCCGTGTCCCTACAGGCGGTCATCTGAGGAAGGTAGGACACCGCTAACTACACTTCTGCACTGCGCTTCACTAGCCTACTGACTTTATTTACGGAGTAAAACCAACTTTGAGTTGAAACATCAAAGCTAATTCCATAGGCCTATAGCTTATTTGACTGCAACATCAAATATGCACAAGTAATATGCATATGCATAGTCTTTTAAAAGCTATATTTAACACAGACAGCGAGTGAATGAGTTGGTGCTAATACATGGTCTGACTTTGCGGCATAGCCTACTGAATGTATGGCCTTTCACATTGGAACATTAGCTAAAGATGCGCGTTGGCTTGGGTTTAACTAGTGAAATGCACTACGTACATTAGAACATCTGTTGAGTCGCTAGGCAACTGAGTGAAAACGCGATATAGTGAATTCTTTGAAGGTCCAACAATTAGTAGCAGCGAATGGAACACCTGTTGTGTTACAATCAAGAATGAACGTGTGCTTGCTCTTGTGCTGTTAGTTGACATCTCTGTCAGATGTATGGGTTGCAGGTGGAAAGAAAGAAAGAATGACAGAGAATTTCAGATGATGCTAAGCGCATTGCCAAAGCGCTACAGGCTACCTACTGTACCCTGCAAAACCTTTTCTCAGCTGCTGCCACTCAACACCTGATGCATCAGAGTAGTTGTTGTCATATTTGCCTTAACTTCATACAGTAATAGACCAGCTGCAGTAGGTGTGTAATGGTGTTATGTAGTTTATAATGGTCATATTGTCCCTAACTTTATACAGTAATAGACCAGCTGAATGTTGATTGTGAGTAGTATTGTGTGTGATGGTGTTATGTAGTGTGTAATGGTCATATTGTCCCTAATTTTATACAGTAGTAGAAGAGCTGAATGTTGATTGTGAATAGTAATTGGTGTAATGTGGTGTGTGTGTGTGTGTAATGGTGTGTGAATAGTAATGTGTGTAATGGTGTAGTGTTCTGTGGTGTGTAATGTTCATATTTTCCTGTTGATTGTGTCCATGTTTCTGGGCCCCCCCAGCACTCGCCCCCGTAACCCCCCAGCATGGCAAAGGACCTGGCCTTCATTCAGTCCCAGCAGCTGCACGCTGCCATGGCCGACTCCCTCCTGGAGCACCTGTGCCTCCTGGACATCGACTCACACCCCACTGTGTCCCGCAATACTGGCATCATCTGCACCATCGGTCAGTAACACACACACACACACACACACACACACACACACACACTCACACCCCACTGTGTCCCGCAACACAGGAATCATCTGCACCATCGGTACTATAACACACACACACACACACACACACACACACACACACACACACACCACCGTGTCCCGCAACACCGGAATCATCTGCACCATCGGTCAGTAACACACACACACACACACACACACACACACACACACACACACACACACACACACACCACCGTGTCCCGCAACACCGGAATCATCTGCACCATCGGTCAGTAACACACACACACACACACACACACACACACACACACCACTGTGTCACGCAACACTGGCATCATCTGCACCATCGGTCAGTAACACACACACACACACACACACACACACACACACACACCCCACCGTGTCCCGCAATACTGGCATCATCTGCACCATCGGTCAGTGCCATAAAACACACACACACACACACGCACACACACACACACACTCCCACCCCACTGTGTCCCGCAACACCGGCATCATCTGCACCATCGGTCAGTAGCCCCCCTCATCATTACTATAACACACACACACACACACACACACACACCGGCATCATCTGCACCATCGGTCAGTAGCTCCGCAGCCCAGGGACAGGGACTGGGGACCGGGGCAGCGCTCACACACACTCTTACAACACACACTTACATCTACAGCAGCTCCCTGTACACTCACACATTTTCATCAGTCTGAGTGTGTGTCCCTCTGTGTGTGGTGTCGGGGGCCGGGGTGGGGGGGTTGACTGTGTGTGAGTGTGTGTGTGTTGTCTTGGGGTTGACCCCATGATGGTAGTACTGCTTGCGCCAACACACACTACCCTGCCCCTGGAAGCATAAAGGTCAGAATGTCACACTAATAAATAAGATGTTCCATCCTGTTCAAGATGTTCCATCCTGTTCTATTTGGTTCTGCTGCACTTGTCTGTTTTTATTGTCCTGTTCCAGTGATTCTATTTTGGCACTGAAGGTTCTAGAGTGTAAGAATGTTCTAGAATAAGAGAATGTTCTAGAATATGAGTGGAATATGAGTGGAACATATTTACTACTATGTATGACATGCATTAAAAGTAGTCCTGTGACCCTGATATGTCACCAGGCATTAAGGAATTACGTTAATTTCAAATATTTACATTACGGACAATACTAGTCCGATCAGAATATTTTCATGTCAAAAGCTAAGTTGTAGCCCACAAGTAATGTTGTTGTTATATTGCTATTGTATTTTTGGTCATGGCCTGTTACACCACCCTCCACCCATCTCCCAGTCACAAAGTCAGTACAGTTTCGGCATCCAGGTTGTCTCCATCTTTTCTGATAGAACTGAATACAGCAATGTGAGGGTTCATTGTATCGTTGTTTGTGATATTGAAACGTTGGCATCTAATTTACCCCGTGATATATGCTCTCTGTGAAAAATGTGTTGGCTGTTCTAGATTAGTTATGTATGACAAAATCTGTTAAGCTATGATGCTCCCAGCACCTCAATCCCCAGTCAGAGGCAGATATGGTAGAGGAAGAAGCACTTGATTGTGCAAAAGGAACTTTCTATGGTAGTTGGTGCATTCGTGCCAAATGCATTCGTGAAAATGTGTAGGACTCGTCGATTGCCATGGTAGCCCCTTATAGTAGACGTTCTTGCTGGATCCAGTATGAGTGGAACATATTTAATGTTCTAGAGTATGAGTGAAACATATTTAATGTTCTAGAGTATGAGTGAAACATATTTAATCTAAGTGCCATATTGGAGCGGTGCAGTAAGAATGTTGCCTCTCACCCATGTGTGTGTGTGTGTGTGTGTGTGTGTGTGTGTGTGTGTGTGTGTGTGTGCGTGTGTGTTTGTGTGTGTCCACAGGACCGGCCTCCCGCTCTGTGGAGATGCTGAGGGAGATGATCAAAGCTGGAATGAACATCGCTCGCATGAACTTCTCTCACGGAACTCACGAGGTACAGTTCCACAGCTCCAGAAACAGTTCCACAGCTCCAGATACAGATCCATAGAGCTAGATACAGTTCCACAGTTCCAGATACAGTTTCAGTTCTCTAGATACAGTTCCACAGCTCTGTAGTTCCACAGTTCCAGATACAGTTCCAGTTCTCTAGACACAGTTCCACAGCTCTAGATACAGTTCCACAGCTTTAGTTCATTCACCAGCACCTTGCCACCCCAGTGACTCACTCTGGCTTCACACACACTGCTGGTGCTGCTGTTCTAGTGTGTGTGATGGTGGAGGAGCCCCAGAGGTGCTGCACTGGTCGCGGTGCCTGATCCAGCAGCTCTGCAGGGACGCTGCTAACAGTAATAAATCATATTGGGCCATATGAAAAAAACCTCCCGATTGATATAATAATATAAATAGTGTAAAGGGTCAGTGCTGCAGGGCACTTAGAGTCATCCTAATCCCCAACCCCCCCCGTCCCCCCACTCCACCCCAACACACCCCACCCCCAACCCCTCTCAGCGGCACCCCAGCGGCTTTGTAGCGCCCTCTGTCACTGCTAGTGTTAGCGTCTGTCACCGTAGCGCTAGTCCCACTGACTGAGTGCTGTGAGTGCTCCATGGCTGCATGGCTATGCTGAAATGTCAGGGCCGGAAACATGATCCCATAGCCCTTCTTACTCCTTTCCTGCCCCCCCCCACATGATCCCGTAGCCTTTCCTACCCCTTCTCTGCCCCCCCTATGATCCTGTAGCCCTTCTTACCCCTTCTCTGCCCCCCCACATGATCCCATAGTCTTTATTACCCCTTCTCTTCCCCCCCACATGATCCTGTAGCCATTCTGGCCCCTTTTCTGCCTCCCCACATGATACTGTAGCCTTTTATACAACTGTAGCCAGTAGTCTCTAGTCAGCGTAGAGCCTTCTAACCTTTCACCTTTAAAAGTCATGGCTACTGACGCCCTTTTACCTTTAAAAGTCATGGTTACGCACGACCCTTCCCCTTTAAAAGTCATGGTTACGCATGCCCTTTCACCTTTACAAGTCATGGCTACGCACGACCCTTCCCCTTTAAAAGTCATGGCTACACACAGGGTTTGCAGGGCATCCGTCACGCTAGGGCACCTATAGCCATGCTAGCGCTAGCGGGAGATATGGCTAATGTGCTAGCCAGTGGCTATAAACGGATTGAGGCGACGTCATACGGCAGGCTGCGGTCGTTAGACAGGTGGTTCAGGACACCGATGTCCACACTTTCAAAGGTCAGAGATTGCCAGGACACCGATGTCCACACTTCAAAAGGTCAGAGATTGTGGAATCTCTGATGACCTGTTGCCTTTAAGTGTCACCCCTCGGAGAAGGCTAGGGAGCATTCCCAAAGCTCTGGGAGAAGGCTAGGGAGCATTCCCAAAGCTCTGGGAGAAGGCTAGGGAGCATTCCCAAAGCTCTGGGAGAAGGCTAGGGAGCATTCCCAAAGCGCTCAGAGAAGGCTAGGGAGCATTCCCAAAGCTCTGGGAGAAGGCTAGGGAGCATTCCCAAAGCGCTCAGAGAAGGCTAGGGAGCATTCCCAAAGCTCTGGGAGAAGGCTAGGGAGCATTCCCAAAGCGCTCCGCTCCGGAGACACGCATGGCAACACCCAGAGCTTCCTGTGCTGCTGCAAAGATCAGCCGTCAGACATGTTGTATAACTGTGAGTTTTCTGAAGAGACCGAATCCATACGCAGCAAATCTGTCCTCTGTAGAGGTCAAATGTTGAACTTTTCCAGCCATGCTGAGGAATCCTGACCTTTGTGTGTACTCCTCTACAATATACAGACACACACACTCTCTCTCTCTCACACACACACACACACACACACATACATAGACACACACACACTCTTACACACACACTCTCTCACACACACACACACACACTCGGCTCAGTGAGATATGTATCTCTTCCTTCCACACTGTTGTTTGGGGATGACAGGACTCATCATGAAGTCCGCCTAGTGTTCCAGTACAGTGTAGAGACACCTGTATGCAGTGAGCTGTTAGTATCTAGTGCAGTGCAGAGACACCTGTGTGCAGTGAGCTGTGTGTATGCAGTAGAGTACAGAGACATCTGTATGCAGTGAGCTGTTTGTATCTAGTACAGTGCAGAGACATCTTATGCAGTGATCTGTTTGTGTCCAGTGCAGAGGCATCTGTATGCAGTGAGTTGTTTGTGTCCAGTAAAGTACAGAGACATCTGTATGCAGTGAGCTGTTAGTATGCAGTACAGTGCAGAGACACCTGTGTGCAGTGAGCTGTTTGTGTCCAGTACAGAGACATCTGTATGCAGTGATCTGTTTGTGTCCAGTGCAGTGCAGAGACATCTGTATGCAGTGAGCTGTTTGTATCCAGTTTAGAGACATCTGTATGCAGTGAGGTGTTTGTGTCCAGTGCAGTGCTGAGACATCTTATGCAATGGGCTGTTTGTACTGCTTGTACGGAATTGCCACTCTGCTCTCTACTGTAAATTAATCTGCTGTGGGGGTCAAGGGTAGGATCAGCTGGGACAGTTGGGTAAATAATATGTCACATAACGAAGCCTCAGTTGGGTAAATAATATGTCACATAACAAAGCCTCAGTTGGGTAAATAATATGTCACATAACAAAGCTTCAGTTGGGTAAATAATATGTCACATAACAAAGCCTCAGTTGGGTAAATAATATGTCACATAACAAAGCCTCAGTTGGGTAAATAATATGTCATATCACAAAGCTTCTGTCAGCCCAGGCCCCATTTCCAACTCTGTTTCAGACTAACGTTAGACCTGCTGTTTAGTTTAGTTTAGTCTGTGTCTGTGTCTGTGTGCGTGCTCCATTCTTTAGTAGAGGGCGTCTGGTGTGTTACCATGGTGTATTTTTAGTTCATTCATGGTGGGATATGTGGGATTACCAGGCTGGCTGTGTGTGAAGGTCAACCCATAGGCCTACAGTACAGCATGTGTGTGTGTGTGTGAGCCCCATAGGCCTACAGTACAGCGTGTGTGTGTGTGTGTGTGTGTGTGTGTGTGTGTGTGTGTGTGTGTGTGTGTGTGAGCCCCATAGGCGTACAGTACAGCATGTGTGTGTGTGTGTGTGTGTGTGTGTGTGTGTGTGTGTGAGCCCCATAGGCCTACAGTACAGCGTGTGTGTGTGTGTGTGTGAGCCCCATAGGCATACAGTACAGCGTGTGTGTGTGTGTGTGTGTGTGTGTGTGTGTGTGAGCCCCATAGGCCTACAGTACAGCATGTGTGTGTGTGTGTGCACAGGCAGAATCTCTGGGTCACAAATGGGTCACAAATACTGTACGGCCCGACTAGATTAGGGCTAATTATGCAGCTGCCATCGCCGAAAACAAACAGGAACATGATACCCAAACTGAAATCAGCCATTGTGTGCAGCGCCCCAGTAAGGGTGTCTTCACAGCAGTAAACAGCACTGCACCCAGCAGGACTATAGCAGTATTCAACAGCACTGCACCCAGCAGGAGTATACCTGTATTCAAACCAGAGTTGTATAAAGTAGAAGTAAAAGTACTGTTTTGGATGTAATTACAACACTGGTAGTATGGTATTATGCAGTTGCAACTGCGTAGTACCGTACTACTTGTGTTGTAATTACATCAAAAACAGTACTTCTACTTCTACTTTATACAACTCTGATTCAAACAGCACTGCACCCAGCAGGACTATAGCAGTATTTTAAATAGTGTTGAATCCAGCAGGACTATAGCAGTATTCAAATAGTGTTGAATCCAACACAACAAGTGAATTAAATATAGCCAATGCATATATCAGCACCCATGTATGTCAGTATAACTGCTGTAACACTGAATGTGCCACTGTAGGATACTGTGAGGATATAATGATATAACATGTGCCCTATAATAAAGTCTGTCTTTGATTCCTTATGAGACTGTGAAATGCCCTGCAGGGTATGCCTTTGCGTCCCTATCAGTCCTTACATGCCCTGCCATAAAGTCTGTTTTGGTTCTTTTTGGGGCTTTATACAACCTGTAAAGTGTGGCTTTGTGTCCTTACGAGACTGTAAAATGCCCTGTAAAGTATGCCCTTGTGTCCTTCTAAGCGCTCTGTAAAGAGTGCTTTTGCGTCCCCATGTGCCCTGTCACACATGCGTTTCTGTTCTTTTGCGTGATGTCCTGGCGGTCTGTGTGTGTGTGTGTGTGTGTGTGTGTGAGTGATGTCCTGGCGGTCTGTGTTTGACTGGCGTTGCCTTTCAGACTGGAAGAGTGGCTAGATGTGAGTGTGTGTGTGTGTGTGTGTGTGTGTGTGTGTGTGTGTCTGTGTGTGTGTGAGTGATGTCCTGGTCTGCGTTTGACCCGTGCTGCCTTTCAGACTGGGAGAGTGGCTAGATGTCAGTGTGTGTGTGTGTGTGTGTGTGTGTGTGTGTGTGTGTGTGTGTGTGAGTGATGTCCTGGCGGTGTGTGTTTGACCCCCGTTGCCTTTCAGACTGGGAGAGTGGCAGGCAGAACAGCTGACTGAAATATATCCGGTTGGATGTCACATCCAGCCACTCAGAGTCTAAAGCACAGTTCACACATACACACACACACACACACACACACACACAAACACACACAAACACACACTCACATCTAGCCACTCAGAGTCTAAAGCACAGTTCTTTCTCATACACACACACACACACACACACACAGTCTGAAGCACAGCTCCTTGATGCTTGTAGGGAGCTCATCTGTAAAATTGTGCCTTAATTGTTATGTACTGTAGCAGGTGTAAAGAGCACCATGTAAAACCTATGAGAGCATGAGAGTGTTCAGATTAAGGTCTAAAGCACAGTTTAGACACACACACACACACACACACACACACACACACACACACACACACACACACACACCATGATGAGGCCATGAGAGTGTTAGTGTGAGATTAAGGGCATCAATAAGATCAGCCAATGAGACATGTATCTCTTTGCAGTACCATGCTGATGAGACCATGAGAGTGTTTAGAGTAAGGTCTAAAGCACAGTACACACACACACACACACCATGATGAGGCCATGAGAGTGTTAGTGTGAGATTAGGGGAATCAATAAGATCAGCTAATGAGACATGCCTCTGTTTGCAGTACCACGCTGAGACCATCAAGAACGTGCGTGAGGCAGCAGAAAGCTTCCAGCCTGGAAGTCTCGAGTACAGACCTGTCGCCATCGCTCTGGACACTAAGGGCCCAGAGATCAGGACTGGACTCATCAAAGGCGTGAGTGTCACACATGCTAACATGCTAACATACAGTGTGTCACAAAAGTGAGTACACCCCTCACATTTTTGTACTCTCCTTTGTTGTGGTTTGGACATTAATGGTTGCGTGTTGAGTTATTTTGAGGAAACAGCTAATTTGCACTGTTATATAAGCTGTACACTGCCTACTTTATGTTGTATAAAAGTGTTATATCTTCACTTTTCCAATGGAAAGATATCATAAAAAATGTGAGGGGTGTACTCACTTTTGTGACATACTGTATGTTCTCCAGTACAGTAACATATGTCTCAGTAAAGGGCAGCCATGGCCTAATGGTTAAGGAGTTGGTCTTGGGATCAGAAGGTTGCAGGTTTGTGTCCCGCCCTTACCAGTAGGAAGAGTGTGTGGACTCCCTACACCTTCATCCATGGCTGGAGTGCCCTTGAGCAAGGCACCTAACCCCACATATCTCCAGGGACTGTAACCAATACCCCTGTACCCAAATAACTGTAAGTCGCTTTAGATAAAGGCATCAGCTAAGTGTAACATAACAGTAAAGTTGGCTGAGGAGGCACAGAGACTGCTAGTATGTAGCAGAGGAAGTGTGTAAATGGCTCTTCTCCCCTTCATCATTATGCTAGTCTGAGTCACACTGAAGTTAGAATTAGCTGGGAAAGCAGTTGTGTGGGTTTGTCAAGTCAAGTCAACTTTATTTCTATAGCACAATTAAAAACAACATAAGTTGACCCAGAGTGCTTTACAAACAAAAGGTATATATAGCATATAGCATAGCATATGTAGCAATAACATTGGCTTTAGCATAAAAAAGGCAGAGACATCTATAACATACTATGAAAACAATAGGGTGGGATTAATCAATAAATACATAAAATAAGTGGATAAATACTAGGGGGAAAACTGTCACACTGAACTAGACGCAAGGGCATAAAGATGTGTTTGTGTTGTGAGTGCCTGTCTGAGGGTAGTAACCTAGCAACCTGATCATGAACTTTCACCTGACCATGACCTTTGACCCAACCATGACCTCTGCCCTCTGCCCTCTGCCCCCAAGAGTGGCACAGAGGAGGTGACCCTGGTGAAGGGCCAGACCATCAAGCTGACACTGGACGATAAGTACAAGGACAACTGTGACGAGAAGAACCTGTGGCTGGACTACAAGAACATCACCAAGGTGGTCCAGATCGGGAGCCACATCTTCGTGGACGACGGCCTCATCTCTCTCAAGGTGCTCAACATCGGTGAGTCCAGACACTCATCTCTCTCAAGGTGCTCAACATCGGTGAGTCCAGACACTTTGACTGTTGAAAGTCAAGTCAAAGTCAAAGTCAGTTTTAGTGTCAAAAACCATATGTACAGATTGCACACACAGAATATGAAATTGCAATGCTCCCTGGTCCCACAGTGAACATTCAACGTCTTATAAACAAGACAGGAAGACATGATGACAAACATAATAATATAAACATAACAAAAAGTACAACAAGCTTGTATATATATATATATATATATATATATATATATATATATATATATATATATAATACAAATGAATAGCAATGCCACAGATACTGCATGTTCTAGCCATTCACTGAATCAGGTGTCCCTAACTACTCCAACGCATCAAATCACTTATCACACCTGAGTCATTCTTTCTCCAGTACCACCAACATCACCAGTCCCCTCCGTCCTGATCTGTTGTTCCCCTTTGTATTTTTTCTGTCCCGCTGTCTCCCCTTACCTCTGTTTTTTTCCCCAATACTGTGTGTTTGTACTGTGTACTGTATGTAATGTATGTCCCTATACTTTGTGTCTGTACTGTCCTGTACTGCATGTCACACCACTCTGTGTTCTTACTGTAAAGCGTCTTTGAGTATCCTGAAAAGCGCTATAGAAATCCTATGTATTATTATTATTATTATTATTTAAAATAAATAGTAATGCCACAGATACAGCATGTTCTAGCCATTCACTGAATCAGGTGTCCTACTCCAACGCATCAGTCAGGTTAGAGACAAAATTTCCACCCCTGATCATCACAGAGTTCTCCATCTCCGTCTCCGTCTCTGGCCTCACCTGCACCTACAGTACACCTGTGCTCGTGTCTGCAGGTAGCAACTTCCTGGAGTGTGAGATTGAGAACGGTGGCATGTTGGGCAGCAAGAAGGGTGTAAACCTGCCCGGTGCTTTGTGGGACATAATCAGCCTCAAACCTTTATCCCCTTTGGCTAATAACAAACATATTTTTATTTTCCTGTATGCAATACTGTCTTATTTTCCCAACTTCCCTCCCTCGTCTCACCTGTACCTGTGCACCTGTCCACAGGTGGTAACTTCCTGGAGTGTGAGATCGAGAACGGTGGCATGTTGGGCAGCAAGAAGGGTGTGAACCTGCCCGGTGCGGCGGTGGACCTGCCGGCCGTGTCGGAGAAGGACATGCAGGACCTGCAGTTCGGCGTGGAGCAGGGCGTGGACATGGTGTTCGCCTCCTTCATCCGCAAGGCCGCAGACGTGCAGGCCGTCCGCAAGGTGCTGGGAGACAAGGGCAAGGACATCAAGATCATCAGCAAGCTGGAGAACCACGAGGGGTGCCGCAGGTGGGTGTGCTCTGGGCAGGTGAGGGGGCTTACTTATGCAGGTCGGTCTCACCTGGGCAGGTGGGTCTCCTCTAAGCATGTAAGAGGGTTGCCGCAGGTGGGTGTCCTCTGGGCAGGTGAGGGGACTTACGCAGGTCAGTCTTACCTGGGCAGGTGGGTCTCCTAAGCACGTAAGAGGGCTTACTTACACAGGTCAGTCTAACCTGGGCAGGTGGGTGTGCTCTGGGCAGGTAAGGGGGCTTACAGATACAGGTCGGTCTCATACCTGGGTAGGTAAGTCTCCACTAAACAGGTCGGGTTCATCTGGGCAGGTGGGACTCCTCTAAGCAGGTGAGAGGGCTTACAGATCAGGGTGGGCTTCATCTGGGCAGATGGGTCTCCACTGGGTCTCCATCTTCAAACCCCAAATGCACCTCCTCCCTGTAGGACACTCCACTAAGCTCTAATTAAGATCCTCTTGATACAAATCTATTTTGTATAAGATTTTAAATGTTCTGTGCCTTAGTTAATTGTTATCGCGTAGCTTCTGTCTGTTTTTCTGTATGAAACTTTTATGTCACTCACCTGTAACAGGACTCACTGACAGAACACACATTTTATCTCAGTGGGACTTTACTGGTTAAGTAAAGGATAAATGTGGAGGGGACAAAAACTCAAAAGCTCATGCTATGTGCCCTAATGTGTGATTTTGTTTGCTGTGGGTCTTGAACATGTTTACAGGTACGATGAGATCCTTGAGGCCAGCGATGGCATCATGGTTGCCCGTGGCGACATGGGCATTGAGATCCCCACAGAGAAGGTGTTCCTGGCCCAGAAGATGATGATCAGCCGAGCTAACAGAATCGGCAAACCCATCACCTGTGCCACACAGGTGAGCTAGCCCGTTACCTGTGTGACATGGGTGAGCTAGCCTGATACCTGTGTGACATGGGTGAGCTAGCCTGATACCTGTGTCACATAGGTGAGTTAGCCTGTTACCTGTGTGACATCGGTGTGTTAACCTGTAACCTGTGTCACATAGGTGAGCTAGCCTGATACCTGTGTCACATAGGTGAGTTAGCCTGTTATATGTGTCACATAGATAAGTTAATCTGTTACCTGTCACACAGGTGAGTTAACCCATTACCTGTGTTATATGAGCGAGTTAGCCTGTTACCTCTGCCACATAGGTGAGCTAGCCTGTTATCTGTGTCACATAGGTGAGTTAACCTGATACCTGTGCTACACAGGTGAGTTAACCCATCACCTGTGTCACATGGATGAGTTTGCCTGTTACCTGTGTGACATAGGTGAGCTAGCCTGTTATATGTGTCACATAGGTGAGTTAGCCTGTTACCTGTGTGACATAGGTGAGTTAGTCTGTTACCTGTGTCACATAGGTGAGCTAGCCTGTTATATGTGTCACATAGGTGAGTTAGCCTGTTACCTGTGTGACATAGGTGAGTTAGTCTGTTACCTGTGTCACATAGGTGAGCTAGCCTGTTATATGTGTCACATAGGTGAGTTAGCCTGTTACCTGTGTGGTGATGTGGTTGGGTAGCAATAAACAAGCCCTATGCGGTCAGTTTGTGGGGTCTTGTCCTGTGTGTGCGTGGATCTTGCCATGTGTAAGTGTGTGTGTGTGTGTGTGTGTGCGGATCTTGCCATGTGTAAGTGTGTGTGTTGTCTGGTCCCTGTGGTAGATGCTGGAGAGCATGATTAAGAAGTGTGTGTGTGTGTGTGTGTGTGTGTGTGTGTGTGTGTGTGTGTGTGTGTGTGTGTGTGTAGATGCTGGAGAGCATGATTAAGAAGCCCCGCCCTACTCGTGCGGAGAGCAGTGATGTGGCCAATGCCGTGCTGGACGGAGCCGACTGCATCATGCTGAGCGGAGAGACCGCTAAGGGAGAGTACCCCCTCGAGTGCATCCGCATACAGCACCAGGTCAGAGCACACACACACACACACACACACACACGCACACACACACACACACACAGCCAAGGAGGAGTACCCTCTCCAGTGGAGTTTGAATTTGCTGTGTACCAACTTCAGTAGCCCCAAGAGTTCCTTAGTCCTGAGGGTTCTCTAGCCCTGAGGGTTCTCTAACGTACTGTAAATATAACTGTAATTTCCCAGTTTGGGATCAATAAAGTATATCTATTTAGTCCTCTAACCCTGAAGGTTCTGTAACCCCAAGAGTTTTGTAGCTCTGAGGATTCTTTAGCCATGAGGGTTCTCTCGCCATGTGGGTTCTCTAGCCCTAAGGGTTCTTTAGGCCTGATTCTCTTAGCCCTGAGTTCTCTAGCCCTGAGGGTTCTCTCACTCTATGGGTTCTCTTAGCCCTGAGTTTTCTAGCCCTGAGTTCTCTCACCCTAAGGATTCTTCAGCCCTGAGGATTCTCTAGCCCTAAGGGTTCTTTAGGGTCTGAGGGTTCCATATGGGTATGCTGATCTGTGGTTCCTGTATCTGTCGATCTGTCAATTATCAAACCCTAAATGTCTACACTGCAGACCAGACATAAAACCTACACATGTACACATGTATACCTGATGTGGTGTGTGTATGTGTGTGTGTGTGTGTGTGTGTGTGTGTGTGTGTGTGTGTCCAGATCGCTCGTGAGGCCGAGGCGGCCATGTTCCACAGGCAGCTGTTCGAGGAGCTGCGTCGCACCTCCCACCTGACCCGCGACCCCACCGAGGCCGTTGCCATCGGCGCCGTAGAGGCCTCCTTCAAGTGCTGCGCTAACGCCATCATCGTCCTCACCAAGTCCGGCAGGTCAGACACACACACATACACACACACACACACACATAATAAAAACTCTGCTTTGTGTCGGGGTCCTGCATCACTGTCGGGGTTACTCCATTAAATGGCCACCTCATACACATTATCCATGAAGTCATTTTTACAGTTGGAGCAGCCCATGTTGAGGTGTCAGAAGTGAAAACCTCAGGTTTGTTGTCTCTATGGCTTAGTCACGCTGCTAAGCTCATGGCGTATGCATTATTACATTATATTACATATGTATTACTACGTGGAGCAACGTGGGTTTAGAGGCCTTGCCCGAGGGCACTTCAGCCTCTTCATGGAGGAGTGCAGGTTATTCACTTCCCCACTAGTTGTTCCTACTAGTACAAGAGTCAAACCTGTGACCCTCCGATTCCCAGACCAGCTCCCTAACCATTAGGCCACAGCTCCCCACAGTTGGGCCCCAATTACTGTAACTGCAGTCTCATATGCCACACAGACATTTCTCTCCCTCTCTTTCTCCTTCACACACACACGCACACACACACACACACATGCACACACATACACACACACACGCACACACACACGTACACAGAGCTGTGCGCCATGGCGACCCAAATGCCAGAGGTTGCCGTGGTGACCTCTGCAGTGCTGAACCCTGACATTCGCCAGGTTAAATATAACCACACACTCACACACTCCTCACTCACACACTCCTCCACCCGAGGACTACACACACATTCATGGGAGTCTTACCAACACACACACACACACACACACACACACACAGCAGCGTGTGTGCCTGTGTGTTTCCTTGTTCTTAAAGAGAGCCCGAGAGTGTGTTTTGGCAAGCAACAGGAGAGTGTTTTTGGACTCCGTGTCTCTGCTGAAATATGATCTATCATGATGGCCGCTAATGATGGACAGCCGTGTGTGTGTGTGTGTGTGTGTGTGTGTGTGTGTGTGTGTGTGTGTGTGTGTGTGTGTGTGTGAGTGAGTGTGTGTGTGTGTGTGTGTGTGTGTGTGTGTTGCTGTTGGAATTGCCATATTGTAATGTTAATACTTAGGCCTAAGTATAAACATTACAAAATGGCAACTCCAACAGCAATCAGTCATAGGTGACATCTTTGTCATTTTATAACTATTTTATATCTGCTTCGGAGTGGCACACAGACGCACACTCGTATGCATGGGTATGTGTGTGTGTATGTGCACACTTGTACGCGTGGGGGTGTGTGTGTGTGTGTGTGTGCACACTCGTATGCATGGGTATGTGTGTGTGTGTGTGTGTGCACACTCGTACTCATGGGTGTGTGCGTGGGTGTGTGTGTGTGTGTGTGTGTATGTGCACACTTGTACAAATGGTATACAACTTTGTCTACCTGCACCCTTGTTGTCCAGGTTCACATGTACCTGTTAATCTCAGTCTGCTGCATGTGCCATCCTGTATATATTTGAATATTTGAATGAACCAATCACGTAATGAGGATGTTTGTGGTGCTTGTTGTGGTACAGATGTGGGCAGAGTGTGTCAGAGCAGAATGGCGTTACCTTTAAATGTGTCCCCCTCCAGCAGCACTCTAGTCTGGGCAGAGTGTATCAGAGCAGAATGGTGTTACCTTTAAATGCGTCCCCCTTCAGCAGTGCTCTAGGCTGCACTTGGGCCCCTCCTGTGATTGCTGGCCGTAATTTGGCATCAGCTACAGCTGAAACTACAGTAGCATGTAGCATCGGCTACAGCTGAAACTACATTAGCATTTAGCATTTGCTACAGCTTAACCTACACTAGCATTTAGCCTTTTCTACAGCTAAACCTACACTAGCATTTAGCATTTGCTACAGCTAAACCTACACTAGCATTTAGCATTGGCTACAGCTGAAACTGCACTAGCATTTAGCATCAGCTACAGCTAAACCTACACCATCATTTAGCATTGCTACAGCCAAACCTACACCCTAATTTAGCATTGGCTACAGCTAAACCTACAGTAGCATTTAGCATTGGCTACAGCTAAACCTACACTAGCGTTTAGCATTAGCTACAGGTGAGCCTACACCAGCCTCTTCTCCCTTAACCCAGCGGTGTCTGGCCATAAGTTTCATTCCCTCACATACTTCATTTCACTCGCTCCTTCCCTGCAACATTTCCTGCTCCCTGTGCATCCCCCATCATAGAAGCAGGGAAGGAAAGTGTTGAGGATAGAGGAAATTAGAAATGACCACATATGAGAAATGAAGCGTCCTGTATTGCACGTTGAAGTGTTCATTGTCATGTGTGACTTCCCTCCCTCCACTAGCGCAGGTGTGTCTGACTCCTCCCATTATATTGTCAGGTGAGTCTGACCACTCCCTCCATACGCACAGGTGTGTCTGACTCCTCCCCCCTGCCCTGTCCCCACAGGTCTGCTCACATGCTGTCCAGGTACAGGCCGCGGGCGCCCATCATAGCCATCACCCGTAACGAGATGGCGGCCCGCCAGGCGCACCTGTACCGCGGCATCTACCCCGTGCTCTACACCAAGCAGGCGCACGACGTCTGGGCCGAGGATGTGGACCAGCGCGTCAACTTCGCCCTGGAGATCGGTAAGCAGCGTCACTCCACCCAGCCAATGACACACCTCCACTGGGGAGAGTCTCAGCCAATCCTGTACCTCACAGGGTAGAGTCCCTCTGTTCAGCCAATGAGACACCTCCACAGGGTAGAGTCTTAGCCAATCCAACACACCCACAGGGTAGAGTATCAGCCAATAACACACCTCTACAGGGTAGTCTCAGCCAATACCACACCTCTACAGGGTAGAGTATCAGCCAATCCCGTACACCCACAGGGTAGAGTCTCAGCCAATCCCATACCTTCACAGGCTAGAGTCCCTCTGTTCAGCCAATCCCACACACCCACAGTCTGTCAATCCAGCCAATCCCTGCACAGGCTCACAGAGGACACCTAGGGCCCCGTCGATCCATGATGCCGGCCATGATGTCTGCTGTGGCGTGACGTATGATGGCTCCCTGTTGGCATCTCCTTCTCCATGAGAAACTGATGATAATCTTTCACATTCTACCTTTATTTCATGCTGATTTAGGGTGCCAGTGCAACCTCCCCTTAGTGTCTGTCTCTACTGATGGTTGAAACCCAGTTCAATAAAAGTCTGTATGGATAGTTGCTAACAAAGTGAAATAGTGCCCTCTAGTGGGTCCTCGTAAAGGGCACAGTGTGAGCTGCATTTCCTAAACCTTCCTCTCCCCTCCTCTCCCTCCAGGCAAATTCCGCAAGTTCTTCAAGTCCGGTGACGTGGTGATGGTGGTGACCGGCTGGCGTCCAGGATCCGGCTACACCAACACCATGCGTGTGGTTCTGGTGCCTTGAGCGCCCCCTATGGGTGGAACCCACACACCCCTCCTCTGCACCCCCCTCCCCAAGCCCACCCCCCCCCCCCCCGAGAGAAGAAGCCATGTGCCCCTCAGACTCCACTGTGGAACACATTCACAATAAAATGAAAAGAACTCTTGTAGTGTCGCCACAACTCTGTTTGGACTCACATCCATACAGACACATACACACACCTCCACACACACACACCTCCATACACACACACACCTCCACACACACACCTCCACACACACACACCTCCATACACACACACACCTCCACACACACACACCTCCACACACCTCCACACACACACCTCCACACACATACACCTCCACACACTCATACATACAGTCACACATATTTATGTAGTGTCGCCACAACTCTGTTTGGACTCACATAGTAGCATTTCCTCACAGCTCACATCATCCACACACACACACACACACACACACACACACACACACACACACCTCCACATGCACATACATATAGTCACACGCATATACCTGTGTCTTCTCCACACACACACACACACACACACACATACAGTCACACATATTTATAAAGATTACCCTGCTCGTATACACTTACACACCACAGACACACACACACCACATACACCTGCCTGTGTAGAAGTCTCACACACACACACCACAGACACACACACACCACACGTGCCTCTGTAGGAGTTTTATGTGTCCGGCAGGATTGCTGTGTTTGTGTGGAGGTGTATGTGCGGATCAGGATTGCTGTGTGGGTGTGTAGGGGTGTATGTGGCCGGCAGGACTGCTGTGTGT
>CM059268.1:1230894-1243394 GCA_030347295.1 Setipinna tenuifilis | reverse complement strand
TGTGTGAGCTGGGCGTCTGGGGGGGTGGGACCCCCACACACACATCCCTCCGTGGGCTGGCTATCTGGGGGGGGAAATCCCTCCGTGGGCTGGGCGTCTGGGGGGGGAAGAGGGTGTGTGGGGCGGCCAGGGAGGTAACGGAGGCGGGGGAGCCTGACCCGCAGGGGGTCTGGCCAGGGCTGGGGCTGGGGCTGGGGCTGGGCACGGGGCTGCGCTGCCAGCGTTTGGCCAGCAGGGGGCTCTGCAGCAGGGGGCTGTGCAGGGGGGGCGTGTTGGAGGAGGGGGGCGTGCTGGAGGGGGAGGGGGTGGCGGTGCGGGAGCCGTACTGGGCCAGGGAGGCCAGGGCAGAGGACGCGGGTGACAGAACAGGTGTCACCACCACCTGCCGCCCCCCCACCTGCTGTGGGGACGCTCTGGATGGGGGAGTGGGGGCCAGAGGGGGGGTTGGGGTCAGAGGGGGGGCCCGGGGAGAGGGAGGTGGCAGTGGTGAGGATGGTGCCCTGCTCAAGGGGGCTGCCAGGGGCGAGGGGGCTGGAAGGGGCGAGGATGGTGCCTTGCTCAAGGTGGCTGGCATGGGCAAGGATGGTGCCCTGGTCGAGAGGGCTGGCATGGGAGAGGGAGGTGGTAGTGGCGAGGAGGAAGGCAGGGGTGAGGATGGTCGCCTTCCCGAGGGGGCTGGCAAGAGTGAGGAGGGTGACTGGTGTGAGGGCTGGTCAGGGAGGGTGTGGGTGGAGGTGGGTGGCAGTGGCGAGGAGGGTGGTTTGGTCGAGAGGGCTGGCATGGGAGAGGGAGGTGGTAGGGGCGAGGGGGCTGGCAGGGGTGAGGATGGGACCCTGGGCGAGGGGGCTGGTAAGGGCGAGGGGGCTGGTAAGGGTGAGGATGGAGGCAGGGGTGAGAACTGCTTAGGGAGGGTGTGGGTGGAGGTGGGTGGTAGAGGTGAGGAGGGTGGTTTGGGCGAGGGGGCTGGTAGTGGTGAGGATGGAGGGAGAGGTGAGGATGGTGCTCTGAGCGATGGGTCTAGCAGGGGTGAGGGGGCTGGCATGGGAGAGGATGGTGCCCTGGGTGAGGAGAGTGGCATGAGCGAAGGGGCTGGTAGGGGTGAGGATGGAGGCAGGGGTGAGAACTGCTTAGGGAGGGTGTGGGTGGAGGTGGGTGGTAGAGGTGAGGAGGGTGGTTTGGGTGAGGGGGCTGGCATGGGTGAGGAGGGAGGAATCGTTGAGGAGGGTGCCTGGTGCGAGGGCTGGTCAGGGAGGGTGTGTGTGGAGATGGATGGTATGGGTGAAGATGGTGCTCTGGGCGATGGAGCTAGCAGTGGAGAGGAGGAAGGGATCGGTGAGGAGGGTGCCTGGTGCAAGGTCTGCTCGGGGAGGGTGTGTGTGGAGGTGGTAGAGGGGCTGGGGGACGCGGGAGCCGCTGGGGCAGAGGCGGCGGAGGCGGAGTAGAGGGCGAAGGGCTGGTTGCTGGAGGTGCGGCCCAGGCGGATGTGCTCCTGGCTGGGCCTGCTGGTGGTGGCGGTGCCCTGGGCGGCCTGCAGCTGGCTCAGGATGGGGGTGATGGAGCTGGCGATCAGCGGGGCCAGGCTGGAGCCCCCGGTGGCCACAGAGGGGAACTGCAACCGCCCCGACGGCGCTCGCGAGGGTGCCCCCTGCTGGAAGAAGCCGGGCAGCGGTGTGGTGGGGAGGGGCTCGGGGGACAGGGACAGGGGCAGGGTGGGGGCGGCGTGTTTGGGTGGGGGGTGCAACTGGGCAGAGCTGGAACACGTGGACACACAGGCGGGGGACGTGTGTCTTTGGGGCCGGGGAGCAGTGGCGCCCCCTGCCTGCGATGGTGAGGTAATGCTGGTGGTGCAGGTGGTGGTGGTGGTGGTGGTGGTGGGGGCCACGGTGAGGAAGGAGTGGGCTGAGGAGGGGGAGGGGGGGCCGGAGAGGAGGGAGGTGATGGAGGTACGCTTGGCCCTAAGGGAGTCCAGGATGGGGGTCTCCACCCCCGAGGAGAACTGGGAGGGGCTGGGGGCGGGCCCCGGGGTGGGGCCGGCCAATGAGGACGCCCCAAAGGGAAACCTCCTGTGCTGGGTGGAGCCGGGGCGGGTCTTGTGGGAGCCCAGGGCGGCAGCGGGGGGGCGGAAGAGGGCGTGGGGCAGGTGGGGGTGGCGCGTCAGGGCGATGGCGACGGACGTGGTGGCGGCGGCCGCCTGCAGGGGGGCCTGGATGAGGGGTGCCCAGATGACGGGGGTGTGTGCGGGGTCGGGGACGGTCGGGGCGACCCCCGTGGGGGAGGTGGGGATGAGGTGGGCACAGTGGGCCATGTCGCGGTCGTGCTGTACGATCTGCTGGATGATCTCGCTCTCCTGGCAGTCCAGCTCACCAGAGTTCAGATCGCACTGCACCTTGTGCTGCAGCACAGAGTTCCTCTTCCCTGCAGGGCAAAGCACAGCAAAGCAGGGGTCAATTAGACTGGACTGCAAGAAATGTTGTCTTATTGTGACCTTGCCAAACTGTAAAGCACTTTGAGCTGCATCTTGTACGTATGAATTGTGCTATACAAGTAAAATTATTATTAGTATTAGTATTATTATTATTAAATTACATCTTAATTACCCCACCATAAGGTAGAGATCAACCACATAAACAAGGCAAGGCAGAGGTAAATTACATCCCCACAGCTAAACTACATCTCCACAGCTAAACTACATCCCCATAGCTAAACTACATCCCCATAGTTAAACTACAGCTAAACTACAGCTCAATTACATTACCATACTGTAGCCCAATTACATTACCACAGCTAAACTACACCACTACAGCTAAATTAAATCACCACAAGCCATAGCTAATTTACATCACAGCAAGGCGAGCACATACATCATCTTAGCTAAATTACATCAGCATAGCAAGGTGTAGCTAAATTACCTTACCACAGGAAAGCAAAGCTGAATTACCTTACCACAGCAAGGTGTAGCCAAATGACCTCACCACAGCACGGCGTAGCAAAATTACCTTATCACAGCAAGCAAATTCACATCTGTCTGACACCTCATTTAAACACCGCCACAGAACAGTTTATTTTAAACTCCATTACCAAACATTACATCGCCCTAGCCTATCTTAACCTCGACTACAGTGCATAACCCTTCACAGTGAGGAGGGACCACCACCAGTGTGTTGCAATTAATAACTATTATTGTAGTAAATTACTAATTTGCCATTATAATTACATTAGGGGATGTTAAGGGTGCCACACTGGAAACAGGAACCCCCCGACTCACTGGTATGGGCTAGTGTTTGTGTGTGTGTGGCTAGTGTTGTTTCTGTGTGTGTGGCTAGTGTTGTTTCTGTGTGTAAGGCTAGTGTTGTTTCTTTGTGTGGGGCTACAGTTGTTTCTATGTGTGTAAGGCTAGTGTTGTTTCTTTGTGTGGGGCTACAGTTGTTTCTATGTGTGTAAGGCTAGTGTTGTTTCTTTGTGTGGGGCTACAGTTGTTTCTATGTGTGTAAGGCTAGTGTTGTTTCTATGTTTAGGGCTAGTGTTGTTTCTGTGTGTAGGGCTACAGTTGTTTCTGTGTGTCCTGCTAGTGTTGTTTCTGTGTGTAGGGCTACAGTTGTTTCTGTGTATCCTGCTAGTGTTGTGTCTGTGTGTGGGGCAGACAGACTGAACAGGCTTCGAGGGAATCCTCGCCTCATCACGTGTGGAATCTCACACAGCGAAGGACTGACACTGTCATGTTTGGGCTGAGAGAGTTAAGAGAGTCAGCTATCTCATTCAATGACTGTGTGTGTGTGTGCAGTGTGTATGCGTTATCTCAGTCAGTGAGTGTGTGTGTGTGTGTGTGTGCAGTGTGTGTGTGTGTGTGCAGTGTGTATGTGCTATCTCATTCACTGAGTGTGTGAGTGTGCAGTGTGTATGCGCTATCTCAGTCACTGAGTGTGTGTGTGTGTGCAGTGTGTATGCGCTATCTCAGTCACTGAGTGTGTGTGTGTGTGTGTGTGCAGTACTATAGCTATCTCAGTCAGTGTGTGCGTGCAGTGTGTATCAGCCATCTCAGTCAGTCAGTAAGTGTGTGTGTATGCAACTGAAATCCGACGGGGGATCAGGAGCTGTGTGTGTGTGTGTGTGTTGAGGCTGTGGCACGTTAGTGGAAAATCCCAAATAGCAGGAATGACATTGGACAGGAGCTCCAGCAGGTGGCAGCAGTGAGCCAAAATATTAATGTCAAATCCACACTGCAGTCTGAGAGCAAACACTGCAGAAGATAATCCTGTTATAAAACAATAAAGCCATAATCCTAAAACAGGACATATATATATGTAACACACTCTATGAAATTAGAGGTAAAACATGTGCTTTAAACTCCCTTATTTTGGTCCTGAACCTGAAACTGAACCTTCTGTAGGTCAATATGGCCCCTTGATCCAACCTCACTCATCCCTCTACCTGTTTCTCCCAGCGCGCACACACGTACACACACACACACACGTACACACACACACACACACGCACACACATACACAGACACGTACATACACACACGTACAAACACACACACAACCTGCTGTAGGTCAATATGGCCCCTTGATCCAACCTCACTCATCCCTCTACCTGTTTCTCCCAGCGCACACACACGCACACACACACACACACACACACGCACACACATACACACACACATACACACACACATACACACACACACGTACACACACACACACACACACACACTTCTGTAGGTCAATATGGCCCCTTGATCCAACCTCACACCTGTTCTCACTCACCCCTCACTCTACCTGTTTCTTTCAGAGCCCACACACATCTACACACACACACACACACACATACACACACATACACACACGTATACACACACACACACACACATGTGCACACACACACTTGCGCACACACACACACGTACACACACACTCACACACACCCATAACCTAACCACAGCTAAAGTCTAAAGTCCTAATCCAAACTCACCGATCCGGTCCAGGCGGTCCAGTGCCACGGTTTCGAAGGCTCTCCTCATCATGGGGTACTCCTCCAGCACCTCGTTAAAGTGGTCGACGGAGAGCGAGTAGAGCCGACAGTACGTCTCCGCCCGCACACTAGCCGTCCTCCTGCCCCGCGTCAGCAGGCAGATCTCTGCAGGGGGAACACACACACACACACACACACACACAGACACGCACACACACACACGTCACACATACACACACACACACACACACACACACACGTCACGTCACAGGGTTGTCATTGACAGCGACACAGACTCACACACACACACACACACACGTACGCACAAACACACAGCATGGGTTAGACACCACTGCTCCAGACAGAAGTACAGAAGTAGGGACTCACTGAGTTCAGTCATGCAGCTGATAGGCACTGGAGAGAGGAATGCCACACACACACCACCACCACCAGGGCTTAGTACACACACACACTCACACACGCACACACACACACACACACCCTATGCCACCACATCACTAGGGCCTAACAAACACACACACACCACCACCACCACCGCCTAGGCTTAGCACACACTCACACACACCACCACCACACCACTAGGGCCTAACACACACACACACACACACACACACACACACACACACACACACACACCACCACCACCACCACCACCAGGGCTTAAGATGCACCACCACCAGGATGATGCATTATGAATGGCCAGATGTGTCCAGGTGTGTGGGCTTCACCTGTGCTCCACTGGCAGGTACTGGCCAAGGGTGGGCTCTGCTGATGCAGGTGGGTCTAGGCAACTCCCTAACGCTAACCCAGATAAACTTGAACTATGCTGATGCAGGTGGGTCCACGCTACTCTCAATGCAGATGCATTAACCTGAACACACGCTGTGGCTGAGTGTCTCTGGAGGTACCACACACTAAACACCATATAAACACCAACACTACCACACACTAAACACCATATAAACACCAGCAACATTACAACACACCATTTGAACACCCGCACTACAAAACACTAAACACCATCTGAACACCACTAACGCTACCAAACACTAAACACTATCTGGGTGGCCCAGAAAGACACTGGGAGAATGTACCAAAACAGAAACTATGTGTTCTAGAATGCCTGTGTGAGATTTATTTATTTATTTTTAACTGTCTAGATGAAGATTTTCTAGGGCCTCCATCAATAACTGTACCATTGCCATGGTGATCACATCCAGGACCTTTACAGGAAGTGTATGGACACCTCATTGGCTGTGCCTGAAGAGCTTGTTAATTAACAACAACAATCTCAAATCTGATTGGCCCAACCGGAGGAAATCTCAATCCTTATTGGCTGCTGAGCTGCCGAGCTGCTTAATTAAGACCTTGTATCTTAAGCTAATTAATTCCTCTCAGATCGTCTCCAGAGTGCCACCCTTGCCAGTTCTGCCAGAGGTGCTGAAATCTGTCACGGTTCAGCCCATAATTATCTTCTCCCTCTTTATCTGATTGTCTTGTCTTGTTTTTTTTTGTTATAAATTAACCTGGTGGTTGGCCCTCACTGGTGGCTGGCCCACAATGCTTTGCTGTACACAGCGTAAAGGGGGCGTGGCATCCCTCTCTGCAGTGAGTACCACACTCGTCTCCATGGTGCTTCATCACAGTCCGTCACGTTTCTGTGCCACACCGTCACCGTCATCAGGTGGCACAGGACCCATGCAGTCATCGCTGTGGGAGCAACCCCAACAAACCCCTCGCCATTACCCACAAACCCCTCACCGTTTCCCACAAACTCCTTGCCATTACCCACAAACCCCAGCAACCCCTCACCATAACCCATAAACCCCAGTGAACCCTTTGCCATAACCCACAAACCCCTCCCCATTACCCACAAACCCTTTGCAATTGCCCATATAACTCTCACTGTTACCCATATCCCCCAGCAACCCCTCACCGTGACCCACAAACCCCTCCCCATTACCCATAAACTTCTTGCCATTACCCATAATTCCCTCCCTATTACCTATAAACCCCAGCAACCCCTCGCCATTACCCATGAACTTCAGCGAACCTTTTCCCATTACCCATAAACCCTTTGCCATTACCCATAAACCCCAGTGAACCCTTCACCATTACCCAGCAACCCCTTGCTATTACCCATAAACCCCTCACCATTACCCATAAACCCCAGCGAACCCCTCACTGCTACAAATAAAACTCCCGGCCTGTAATCCCTCAGAGACCCATAAATGCTGCTTCCCCAGCTTAGCGTCTCTGTGCCTAATCTGCCCAGACCGGCAGCAGCATTCAGCTCCATTACACGCCCGTCAGGCCCTTTCACATCAGACATGCAACACACCGCGCCCACAAGCTCATCCACTAACACATGATATCATAACCCCCCTTCACCTCAACCCATCTATCACACCCCCCCTACACCCCGTCTATCATACCTTCCCTTCACACCATCTAACCCCATCTAACCCCACCTCCTCCTTCCCTCACCCCACTTCACCCCAACCCATCTATCACACCCCCCCTTTTACCCCAACCCCACCTCACCCTAGCTCACCTCGTCCTACCCCCACCCCACTCCACCTTCTCTTCACTCCATCTAACCCCATCTAACCCCACCTCCTCCTTCCCTCACCCCACTTCACCTTCACCCAGTCTATCATACTCCCAGGCAGGGGGCAGTATGGTGCACTATTCTACTGCACACACACAGGAGGCCTCTGTAAAGTAATAAGTGGTCTCTGTGGAGCTTTGGCTGTGTCATTTCCAGTGTTGGGGAAGGAGAGATAGAAGAGGAGGGTGACAGGGGGACATGCAGTTAACATCCACAGGCACGCTAACTCGCTAAGCTGAGTGGCTAGCCCAGTCTCTGTTCACAGGCACAGTAACTTGCTAACTCGCTAAGCTAAACAGCTAGCCCAGTCTCTATTCACAGGCACTGCAACATGCTAACTCGCTAAGCTACGTGGCTAGCCCAATCTATAGTAACAGGCACACTAATTCTCTAAGCTAAATGGCTAGCCCAGTCTATATTAACAAGAACACTAACTCGCTAATTTGCTAAGATAAGTGGCTAGCCCAGTCTACATTTACAGGCACACTAACTTGCTAAGCTAAATGGCTAACCCAGTCTATATTAACAGGCACGCTAACTCACTAAGCTAAATGGTTGGCTCAGTTTACATTTACAGGCACACTAACTAGCTAAGCTAAATGGCTAGCTCAGTGTATATTAACAGGCACGCTAACTGGCTAATTTCCTAAGCTGAGTGGCTAGCCCAGTCTACAGTAACAGGCACCCTAACTCACTAAGCTAAATGGCTAGCCCAGTCTCTAATCACAGGCATACTAACTCGCTAATTTGCTAAGCTGAATGGCTAGCCCACTCTACTGTACATTTACGGGCACACTAACTAGCTAAGCTAAATGGCTAGCCCAGTGTATATTAACAGGCATGCTAACTCGCTTACTCACTAAGCTAAGTGGCTAGCCCAGTCTTTATTTACAGGCACACTAACTAGCTAAGCTAAATGGCTAGCTCAGGGTATATTAACAGGCACACTAACTGGCTAACTAGCTAAGTTAAATGGCTAGCTTAGTGTATATTAACAGGCACACTAACTGGCTAACTAGCGTAGCTGAGCGGCTAGGCCAACCCAGCTCAGCTCAGGGCAGCGCAGGCAGGCGGCGATGCGTCATCCAGACATAAACAGCTCAGAGGTAAACATGCAGCGTTACTGGCTCAGGCCCTCAAGGTCACGGCCCTCAGGCCCTCAAGGTCACGCGGTGGGGAGCAGACTCAGCACTTCAGCGCAGACGGGGGGCAGAGAATGAGAGATGGAGAGATGGAGAGACAGATGGAGAGAGAGGGAGAGAGGGAGGGAGACAGAAAGGATGGAAAAGAAAAGAAAGATGGGTGGGGAGAAAGAGATGCTGACATGGTCATTTATTTCTCTAACAGGCAGCTCAGAGGGACAGCAGGCACCAGACTGATATATGCCCCAACAAAAACCCAACACACACTGATGTCTGTACCCACACACACATACACACACACACACACTCATGGGACATGTACCCACACACACACACACTCATGGGACATGCCTATACTCTCTCACACACACACACACACACACACACACACAGATATATGCCTGAACAAAAACCCAACCCGACACACACTGATGGACATGCCTGTACCCCCACACACACACACACTCATGGGACATGTACCCACACACACACACTCGTGGGACATGTCTGTCCACACACACACACTCATGGACATGTCTGTACCCACACAAACACACTGATATATGCCTGAACAAAAACCCAACCCGACACACTGACGGTACATGCCTATACCCACACACACACACTCATGGGACATGTCTGTACCCACACGCACACACAGACACACCCATGGGACATGTAGGAACCCACACACACAGACACACTAATGGGACATGTCTATACCCACACACACACTCATGGGACACATCTGTACCCACGCACACGCACACACTCATGGGACACATCTGTACCCACGCACACGCACACACTCATGGGACATGTCTGTACCCACGCACACGCACACACTCATGGGACATGTCTGTACCCACACACACACACACACTCATGGCACATGCCTGTCCACACACACACACACACACACACACACATTCATGGGACATGTACCCTCCCACACACACACTCATGGCACATGTCTGTACACACACATATGGGACATGTCTGTACACACACACACACACACACACACACACACACTGATAGACATGCCTGTACCCACACACTTTTGGCAGATATGTGTGCCAGCTCATCCCTCACACATGCATGGCACATGAGTGTGTTGTGCGTCAGTAGGTCCATGGGCAGAAGTGCAGCAGGCTGTGCTGGTAGTCTAGTCAGCACACAACCTGTGGCCTCTCAGTGGCCACCCCAGTGGCTGCTGGGATATGGAGTCTACAGTGGCCCCAGTGGCTGCTGGGATATGGAGTCCACAGGGCAAAAAGTATCTCATGTTGTAATGTGATAACTAATCAAGCAAATTGGGTTAATGAAGAGAGCAAATAGTGATAATTCTAGTGATAGTTTTTTTTACAAAACACCAGATACTGTGCAGTGTATAAACACACTAAATCTGGCCAGTGACACTACAAAAATACACCAACTACCAACGACCAATCAAATTACATAATCACTTCTCTCTCTCTCTGTTTGATTGGCTCTCTCTGTATGCCCCCCCCCAACACCTCCCCCCCACCCACACACACACACTAATAGCCTGAGCTTACCTCTAAAGTAGGAGCCATCGGAGATCTTGGTCTCCTTGCTGCCCTTGGTGAGCACTCCCTCACCTACTCACACACACACACACACACACACACTCACACACACACTCACACTCACATACACTCACACACACACACACACACACAGACACACAGACACACACAGTCACACACACACACACAAACACACACACTCACACACACACACACACACATACCTCCGAAGTAGGAGCCGTCGGAGATCTTGGTCTCCTTGCTGCCCTTGGTGAGCACGCTCAGTACGCCGTGCTGGATGAAGTACATCTTCTTGCCAACGGTGCCCTCGCGGATGATGTAATCGCCCGGCTGGAACACCTCGAAGCGCAGCTTGGTCAGCATGGACGTCACGAAGTTGGGGTCCGCGTTCGCGAACAGCGGCATGGTGGCCACCAGCTTTCGACAGTTAAAACTTATTATCTCCTGTGGGGAGGGATGGATGTGCAGAGAGAGGGATGGAGGGATGGGGAAAGAGGGATAGAGAGAGGTGGGAGGGAGGGATGGAGAGATGGATGGACAGGGGAGGGAGGGATGGAGAGATGTGGAGAGGGATGGGGAAAGAGGGATAGAGAGAGGTGGGGAGGGAGGGATTGAGAGATGGATGGACAGAGAGATGCGCAGAGGGAGAGATGGAGAAATGGATAGAGAGAGGTAAAGAAAGATGGATGAAGATGGATGAATAGAAGGGAAGAGAGGGATGAAGAGAAATTGAGTGTGGACAATGGATAGAAAGAGAGAGAAAGCACATTAAAAAAATGAGGCCTGAATTTTCACTAATGTTCTATGTGGGTCATCATAATGTTCCTTTTTGTTAATTCAGTGTCTTCTTAAACATGCAAAATCTGACAGAAATTCACCAGTCTACCAGTTCTGGTTCTGTTCTCAAGGGTAATAAACCCCAGGTTCTCAGACTGTACTCAAGGCAGGGAACCTTTATCAAGTTCTTAGATCTGTCCTCAAGGCAGGGTTGCTGGGCTAAACTCTATGCTTATTGTGTTAAACTCTACAGATTGAGGTAAAACAGCTATGCTTGCTGTGTTGAACTCTATGGACTGAGAGATAAGAGGGCTGAACTCTATGCTTGCTGTGTTGAACTCTACGGACTGCTTGCTGTGTTGAACTCTATAGACTGAGAGATAAGAGAGCTGAACTCTATGCCTGACGTGTCGAGCTCTATGCACTGAGAGATAAGGGAGGGTTCCTGCCTCTCTGAGTGGCTCGTTGAGTTCTCCCAGGATGCTTTCCTCGTCAAACATCTTGCCCTGGTAGCGGTGCTCGTAGTAGTCATGGATACGCTGCCGCATGTCCGCTGGAAGCTTGTGGAAGGACATGTACTGCTCCACCTGTTTATACTGCAGAACAGGAGAACAGGAGAACCGTGTTAGAGTCAGGAGAACCATACTAGAGTAATGAGAACATGTACTGCTCCACCTGTTTGTACTGCAGAACAGAGGAGAACAGAGTAATGAGTAAATTAGAGTAATGAGAACCGCGTTAGAGTCATGAGAACCGTGCTAGACTAATCGGACTGATCTGTAATAGAACACGTGTCACTGGAATGATCTGTAATAGAATGTGTCGCTGGTATGATTTGTAATAGAACACATGTTGGTGGAATTATTTCCGATAGAACACGTGTCAGTGGAATGATCTGTAATGGAACATGTGTTGCTGGAATGATCTGTAACAGAACACGCGTCAGTGGAGTAGACCTTAATAGAACACGTGTTGGTGGAATGATCTGTAATAGAACACGTGTCGGTAGAGTAGATCCTAATAGAACATGTGTCAGTGGAGTGATCTGTAATGGAACACGTGTCGGTAGAATGATCAGACATGATGCTGGAGATGGAGAGTCCCTGTAGTGGAGTCTCTCTTACACTGCCTGCTCTGGCCTCTCTCTTCCCAGGCAGCCTGAAAGTGTGAGTGTGTGTGTGTGTGTGTGTGTGTGTGTGTGTGTGTGTGTGTGTGTGTGAGTGTGTGTGTGTGTGAGTGTGTGTGTATTTGTGTGTGTGTGTGTGTGAGTGTGTGTCTGACAGCACACTGAGAGCAGACAGGACAACAGCACAGACAGTCCCTGCTCACAGAGCTTACACTCTTTCTGTGTCACACAGTCTCTCTGTTTCTATAACACACACACACACACACACACACACACAC
>CM059268.1:1220894-1228394 GCA_030347295.1 Setipinna tenuifilis | reverse complement strand
CAGACACGCTACACAGCACACACACACACACACACACACACACACACACACACACACACACACACACACACACACACACACTTCCCCCTCCCATCCGTGCGTCTGCCCATTATCTGTCCATCAATCCATCTCTCTTCCTAAACACACACACACACACATACTCCACCAACCTTTCACCCAGAAACATATGAAGCAGCAGTGTGTTATCAGTGTTTGCACACACACGCTCAGGCCATGCTTTATGCCTGCCAGCTGCAGTGGTGTTTCTCAGTAAACAGTGTGTGTGTGTGTGTGTGTGTGTGTGTGTGTGTGTGTGTGTATGTGTGTGTGTGTGTGTGTGTGCGCGCGCCCACACACGTCAGCTGTTCTACTATAGTGAACACACTATGACACACCACGTTATCAACAAAACTACTTGGCCAACTTACAGGGGTCATTCATGAGAGCCATGTTTCTCCATTAGGGGCGTGTCTACTGGACATGACACTGGTCCTTGTTAGCATAGGGATCTTACTGACCAATCCTACTGACCAATCATCTGTCTCCTTGCATCTTACTGACCAATCAGCTATCTCTGCCATCTAACTAAAACACTGCATCTTACTGACCAATCATCTTTCTCTGCCCAGTAATGCACTGCATCTTACTGACCAATCATCTGTCTCCTGCCCTCTAAGGCACTGCATCTTACTGACCAATCATCTGTCTCTCCACTCTAATGCACTGCATCTTACTGACCAATCATGTGTCTTCATCCTCTAACACACTGCATCTTACTGACCAATCATATGTCTCCATCCTCTAACACACTGTATCTTACTGACCAATCAGCTGTCTCTCCACTCTAATGCACTGCTGCACATAAACACCCTTCTGAAAGTGCTGACGCTTTACAGACAAAGCACTCAATTTCCTGAACACTAAGAGATTTATGCAGAGTGTGTGTGTGTGTCAGTCATAAATACACAGACGTGAGAGACAGGCCAGGCTGAGGGCACGTTCTAAAGGTGTATATCATGATCATAATCAATAATCATTCAGGCTGAAAATCAATACTTCATCAGCTGATCGCCAATGGCTGGGGGGACACAGAGGGACAGTCTATGTCCATTAGAGGAAGTGGACCATCGCACATGCAAATCAGCCACAGGCAGGAGGTGAGAGCGGAATGTTAACCTGTCACCATGGTAACCATGGGTTCTAAATCATCACGTATATCACCATTCCAACCCTGAGGTCATCACTCACGGGTGCACTCAGGACAACATGCAACACACACACACACACACACACACACACATGCACACACAAACACACAAACAACACTGGCTAGTCCACACACATACACACATACTCACACACACACACACACACACACACACACAACCGCGGGAAACTCAGGTACACACATACACACACATACAAACACACCCAACCTTGGGAAACTCAGGTTCACACACATACACACACACACACACACACATACACACACATACACACACACACCCACAACCTCTGTAATCTCAGGTACACACACACTCTCTCTCTCTGTTACACACACACCCACACACACAACCTCCTGAACAACATCAGGAATCTTATCTAAACATACACAACCTCAAGAACCTTAGTCGCATGCAGACAGACAGACACACACACAACCTCAGGAATGTGCCACATCGATAAAGGCCCTCTGAGTGCTGCTGGTCTCCATGGTGATGGCAGAAAGCCGTGTGTGTGTGTGTGTGTGTGTGTGTGTGTGTGTGTGTGTGTGTGTGTGTGTGTGTGTGTGCTGACACAGCGGAGGTCAAAGCTCTCCAGTCTCTTATCTTATATTCAAATGGCAAAGAGTTCAATTTGCACTCAGAACAATTTGCACCCACACACGCGCACACACACAGACACATGCTCACACACACACACACCTGCTTGCGCGCACACACACACACATGCTCACACACACACACATGCTCACACACAAAAACACACACACACACACACACACACACACACACACACACACACAGGCCTGTTGGCTAGGTGGTCCACCTTCTCCTGGTGCTTATGGTGACTGAATGAGGACAACAGTATGGCCCACAAGCATGGTGTACCAGATGGTGACACACACACACACACACACACACACACTCAAACACACACAAACACACACTCACTCACACTCACACACACACACACACACACACACACACACACTGATACACACACACACACACACACACGCATACCTTCTCCTGGTACTGGCGTCACGATGAATCGAGGCTCTGTATAAGCGCGGTGGCATGGCCCACAAACATGGCGTAGCAGGTGACACACACACACACACACACGATCACACTCACACACACACACACACACACACTGTAACGGTGCGGTAGCCCGTTACCATTTTTACACCACAGTTCATCACTAAAATACGACACGACACGTTTTTAAACACAGCCTTTTATTTCTTTTAAAACCACACGTGAGCATGCAGCTGGCAGTCACGGAAGAACAGCATCTGCAACACAACAAATACACACAGTCAATAAAAACTGTTCTTACCGTCAGGAGTTGCCAACTGATATAAGAACTTTGGACATGGCTAACATTTTTCATTTGGCAAACAATAGCAGACAAACCGGACAAGTGAGCTAAACAGCATGGCTTACCTTGGAGGTGTTCGTTGACTTCCTGACTTGACCAAAAGACCCGACGGTAGCTCCCGAGGGACAATTATAGTTTGTGTGTTGCACCAGTGTGTGGGGAAAAAGGGGTGTTTGTGTGTCTGTGTATTTTATAACTGTTTGTGATGTATGTGGTGTCTGTATTTTTAAATCGGACTATTTATTATATTTATATATAGTATTTATATATATTTTTGTACTGGTTTTTAGCGTTTTAACCTTGATTGATTTTGCACATGTGATGGTTTTACCCGTGGGCTAGAAAACCCAGGGGAAAGCCCCATGTAGTGAGAATTGGTTGAGGTGAGCTACAGAACACTTGTAATAACCAGAGAGAAAGAGCACGAAGTTTTGCAGTTATTTCTATTATTGAATTTCCTTTGTTACCTTTTGAAAAGTTTTTGTTTAGCTTGAATAGTTTAATTTTGATTGATTATTTCGTTTGGAGTTTTTCTTTTTTTGTTTCTCTGGATGACCATTTTCCTGCCTGAACGGAAAATAAAAATACCATTACTGGCTTGAAGTATCGACTCCCTGTCCTGCCTTCCAGGCCGTGAGGTTAGCCCGGCAACATTTGGTGTCAGAAGTACTCGGCGACATTTGGTGTCAGAAGTACTCGGCAACATTTGGTGTCAGAAGTACTCGTGACATTTGCTGTCAGAAGTACTGGCGACATTTGGTGTCCGAAGTACTTGGAAACGCTTCCAGAGAGGGCAGTGGAGAAGATGCCACCCAAGACCAGGACTGGTAGGGAGGCTGAGGCCCAACCCCATGAGCAGGGGGATGAGACTATAACACCAGCAGAGTCTCCAGCTCCAGCAGAGGGAGCTGTGTCGGAGTTGACTAACCTGGTGAAGACCCTGTTGCAGGCTCAAGCATCCCGGGATGAGAAATGGGAGCGAATGGCGCAGTCACAGGACCAGCGATGGAAGAACGTGGTGCACCAGTTCAACCTGCTTCAAGGCCACGTGGAGGAGCTTCGAGAGGGCAGTGAGGGTTCCAGATCCACAACACCCCAACCTCCAGCAGCAGTGGAGGCGCAACCCCAGCTGACCTTCAAGGAGCCTAAGCTCCACCCACTCACCAAAGAGGACGACATCGAACACTTTCTGGCCACCTTTGAGCGTGTTGCAACTACCTGCAGATGGTCAGACTCTACATGGGCCATCAGGCTGGTGCCATTGCTGACTGGAAAGGCACGCAGCGCTTTTGTAGCAATGGACAGGCGTGAGACGGAGGACTACGGCAAGGTAAAGGAGGCCATCCTGAAAAAATTTAACATCAACGCTGATGCCTACCGTATGAGATTCCGTTCTGCTGTCATCATGCCGGATGAGACCCCCAAAGAGTTGTATGTGCGTCTGAAAGAGCTGTTCATGAAATGGGTGAGGCCTGAGGAGCACTCGCTGGAAGACATTTGTGAGCTCATGGTTCTTGAGCAGTTTATGGACATGCTGAACCCAGACATGGCAGTGTGGATACGAGAACATGACCCTAAGTCTGCTGAGGAAGCAGCCAGGCTGGCAGACGTTTTCCAGGCAGCTCGGCAGGGAACCAGGGGGCCAAGCGCCAACAGATGGACGGCACGTAAGTCTGATGGGGGTGGTGAGAGTCGTGGTCAGTACCATCATAGGCCTAGCTTTAGCCGCTACCCTGATAGACACAGACAGGAGGTCAGGTGCACGTATTGTGGGAAACTGGGTCACACGAAGCCTAACTGTCAGGCTAGGAGCACGCACAACACCACAGTCTGCTATACACCTAGACCACACACACCATGCATCCAACACTCACCAAAAGCAGAACAGCTGGTCCAGGTGCTGGTGAATGGTGAGTCAGCAATGGCCCTAGTGGACACAGGTAGTACACAGACCTTGGTACTGGAAAGCCTTGTCCCTGGAGAGCAGGCTAGTGGACAGCCAGCAGTTAAGGTTTGTTGTGTGCACGGAGATGTAAAGAGTTACCGCACAGCTGAGGTGTTCCTGACGGTTAGTGGCCAGACATTTTTCATGCCCGTAGCCATAGCTGCTAAACTACCATATAAAGTAGTTTTGGGTCATGATCTCCCCATCCTATGGGACCTCATCCCCAAGGTAGAACACTGCAATGCCGTTACGAGGGCACAGAGTGCTAAAGAGATGCCTTTTGCAGACGCAGAGCTGGACGTGGCAAGCCGTAAGCCAGAGAGACTGCATCTGTCACGACAGCAGAAGCGTAGGCAAAAGGTAACTAATGTGATTGAACAGGCAGAGCCAGAGGTATGGCCATATCCTGAGTTGCATACGGAGGTAGACATACCCATAGACATTGCTGAGCTACAGAGACAGGATGAAACCTTAGAGCCATGGTTTAACCGAGTAGCTGAGTGTGGTAAACCGGGTAGTCTGTTGAAAGACGACCAGTACGTGTTGAAAAAGGGTATATTGTACCAGGTAAAAGGACAGCAGGAGACATTGGTTGTGCCGAAGCAATTGAGGCATAGAGTAATGACTTTAGCCCACTCCATCCCCTGGTCAGGCCATCTGGGAAAGTATAAGACTCTGGCTAGAGTAGGTAGCCGTTTCAGTTGGCCCAATATGTATACAGACATAGCTGATTTTGTGCGCACATGCCCAGAGTGTCAGCTCACCGCATGCAAGGCAGTCCCACGAGCACCATTACATCCACTCCCAATCATAGACATACCATTCACACGCATTGGCATGGACATTGTGGGGCCTCTAGAGAGGAGCAAGAGGGGTAACCGGTACATCCTAGTTATTTGTGATTATGCCACCAGATATCCTGAGGCATTTCCCCTGAAGAGCATTAAGGCTAGGCAGGTGGCCAACTGCTTAGTACAGCTGTTTACTCGGGTGGGGGTGCCAAGGGAGATAGTCACGGACCAGGGTACCAACTTCCTGTCAGTACTCCTCAAACAGGTCTATAGTCTGTTAGGGGTTAAAGCCATCAAGACCACGCCTTATCACCCCCAGACAGATGGTTTGGTGGAGCGTTTCAACCGCACCCTGAAGACCATGCTACGCCGTTTTGTGTCCCAGACAGGGACTGACTGGGATGAATGGCTGCCATATCTCTTGTTTGCCTACAGAGAAGTTCCACAGGCCTCCAATGGTTTTTCGCCATTTGAACTTTTGTATGGTCGGCAAGTGAGGGGGCCATTGGACCTTCTGAAGGAGATGTGGGAGGAGCCAAAAGTGGAGCAGCAGAGCGTGGCAGCATATGTGTTGCAAATGAGGCAAAGACTGGAGGAGATGTCTGAGCTTGCGCATCAGAACATGGAGCTGGCGCAGAAGAAACAAAAAACCTGGTACGACCAGAAAGCCAGGGGGAGAACATTTGAGCCAGGACAGAAGGTGCTGTTATTACTGCCCACTGACGAGAGCAAGCTGTTGGCTAAGTGGCATGGGCCATATAACATCATCAGGAAGGTGGGAGATGTCACGTATGAGGTCTCTATGCCTGAGCGTGGCAAAAAGAAGCAGACCTTCCACGTCAACCTCCTGAAGGAGTACCACGAGAGAGACCAGGTGGAGACACAGCTGTTTGTCCGGGCTGTGGGTGAAGAGGAGGAGCCTGATGAGCAGTTCTTTCCTGTGGAGCCAAATACTGGAACAGTGGATCTGTCACATCTGGAGGACCATCAGCAGGACCAGATGAGGGCGCTGCTGGATCCAGACTTATTTCAGGAGAGGCCAGGACGAACAACACTTGTGGCGCATGACATAATCTTGAAGCCTGATTCAGTTCCCCAGAGGAGGAGCTATCGGGTGCCAGAACGTCTGCTCCCAGCACTGAAGGAGGAGCTGGATGTGATGCTGTCACTTGGTGTCGTTGAGCCATCGTGCAGTGACTGGTGCAGCCCGGTAGTACTTGTCACAAAGAAGGATGGCAGCATTAGGTTCTGCATTGACTTTCGGCAGGTCAACGCGTTGAGCAAGGTGGACCCTTACCCAATGCCTCGGATAGATGACCTGGTAGAACGCCTGGGGAAGGCAAGGTACATCACCACCATTGATCTGTCTAGAGGGTATTGGCAGGTGCCATTGACTGCACGAGCAAAGGACATCACAGCGTTTCGTACCCCGTTTGGACTGTACCATTTTAATATGATGCCGTTTGGACTGCAGGGGGCCCCAGCCACGTTTCAAAGGCTCATGGACAGAGTTTTAAGAGGAGCCAATGAGTTCGCAGCTGCCTATCTAGATGATGTTTGCATCTGGAGTAACACCTGGGAGGAACATTGCAGTCACCTCACAGAGATATTGGACCGCATCCGTGAAGCAGGCCTCACCATCAACCCCAGCAAGTGTGCCCTAGCGAAGCAAGAGGTCCACTACCTGGGCTACGTCATCGGAGGTGGGGTCATACGTCCGCAGGTGGAGAAGGTTGATGCCATCCAGAGCTGTACGCCGCCAACTACAAAAAGAAAGGTGAGAGCTTTTTTGGGTTTAGTTGGATGGTACCGAAGATTTATCTCTAACTTCTCTGAACGTTCCTCTCCCCTTACTGAGCTCACCCGAGCTGCAGCGCCGAACCGAGTGGTCTGGACGGAGCAGTGTGAGGCGGCTTTCCAGGACCTGAAGGGGGCAGTCTGTAGTGACTCTGTTTTGCTGAGCCCGGACTTCAATAAGCCGTTCATAGTCCAGACGGATGCATCTGGAGTGGGCCTGGGTGCAGTCCTGCTGCAGGAGGTAGACGGACAGCGCAGACCGGTGGCATTCATCAGCCGGAAGCTGTTCGACCGAGAGAGGCGGTATGCTGCGGTCGAGTTGGAGGCCTTAGCCATCAAATGGGCCCTTGACTCCCTCCG
>CM059268.1:1208394-1215894 GCA_030347295.1 Setipinna tenuifilis | reverse complement strand
GTAGTTTAGCGAGCATTGATAAGTCGCGTTAGCCAGGCTAGTTAAGCCCGCCCTCTGAGAAATGGGTTTACAACACAGCTTGGCCAGACCAATGTTCGCAGAGCATTGATAAGTCGCGTTAGCCAGGCTAGATGATTATACACATTTAGTAAAGAATATAAATGTTATTCCCACATACCGCCGCTTGATCTCCTGCGGCTCCAGGATGATCTCCGTGCTGTCCTCCTTCACGATGCCGGTGCGGAAGTTCAGCACCAGGTCCACCAGGAAGAACGTGTCGGACACCACGTTGAAGACGATCCAGGCGGGCGTGTGCTCATCCTTGAAGAACGTGATGCCCACGGGGATGATGATCAGGTTCCCCACCATCAGCAGCAGCATGATCAGGTCCCAGTAGAACCTGCCGGAACCAATTGCGGTCAGACACGGAACACAGAACACAGGACACAGGACACACACGCAACGCAGAACACAGAACACAGACACAGGACACACACGCAACACAGAACACAGAGAATATAAATGGAACATGGAATTCTTATCAATCACACACAAAATGTACAACATGTACAAAAATGAGATAACAAATGGAACACAGAACCCTCACGAATCGCACATGGAACCCGGAACCCGGACAGAGGTCAGAAATGACACATGGAACCTAAACAGAGGTCATACGAAGAACACAGAACCTGCACACCGCATGCATCACATGTAGGACACAGAACATACGGTAGAACAGAGAACCCACGGTGGTGATACATAGAACACTGCACTGCATCTGCAGCAACACTCTCCCTTAGTCCCTGCAGAACCACATAGATCCACACAGAACCCAGAGAACCCACGGTGGTGAGACACAGAACACTGCACCGTATCTGCAGCTTCATCCTTAGGGTGTGTGTGTGACTGCTGGTGTGACTGTGTGTGTGTGTGTGTTGGTGTGGGGTATGCAGTAAATGGCTGTCTCGGCTAGCCGACTCACTGTAATCTAATCAGTGTGTTTAGCTGTAACGTTAGCGATTAGAGATGTGGTATCAGCCTGGATTAACATGAAGATGGCCGATGCTCCTCTCACAGCATCCTCTGGCCCAACAGGTCACTGCATTTCCCAAGACAGCAGCCGGCCAATAGCAACCGCCACAGCGTCTGTGAGTAGGCTAGTAGGCCCAATAGCAACCACCACAGTGTCTGTGAGTAGGCTAGCAGCCCAATAGCAACCGCCACAGTGTCTGTGAGTAGGCTAGCAGCCCAATAGCAACCACCACAGCGTCTGTGAGTATGCTATCAGTCCAGTAGCAACCGCCACAGCGTCTATGGGTATGCTAATAGGCCAATAGCAACCACCACAGTGTCTAAAGGCTAATAGCCCAATAACAACCAACACAGCGTCTGTGAGTAGGCTAATAGTCCAATAACGTCCATCACAGCGTCTAAAGGCCAGTAGTCCAATAGAAACCACCACAGTGTGGTCTATGTGAGTATGCTATCGGCCCAATAGCAATCGCCACAGCGTCTATGAGTAGGCCAGTTGTCCAATAGCAACCACCACAGCGTCTAAAAGCTAGTAGTCCAATAGCAATCGCCACAATGTCTGTGAGTATGCTATCAGCCCAATAGCAACCACCACAGCATCTATGTGAGCAGGCTATCAGTCCAATAGCAACCACCGCTGCGTCTAAAAGCTAGTAGTCCAACAGCAACCACCACAGCATCTATGTAAGCAGGCTATGAGTCCAACCACTACGCATTACTCTATGTGAGTATGATATTACTGCTCTTAGCAGAGATATTTAGGAACTCCATCTTTAGCCCATCACAGTGTGTGCATGTGTGTGTGTGTGTGTGTGTTTAGGGTCACATCAGCTGTAGATGGTGAGGGAGACACAGACACATGCCATAAATGCACCCTACGTGTGTGTGGTGTGTGTGGTGTGCGTGTGTGTGGTGTGCGTGTGTGTGGTGTGTGTGTAAGAGTCCGTGCTGAAGGTAATCGGCTGCCCTGCACCTTTAGGGCCAGAGCTGTGCGGGCTGGCAGGGAGCGGGAGAGGTGTAGTAGCCATAGATGTACCCTGCATGTGTGTAGTGCATGTGTGTAGTGCATGTGTGTAGTGCGTGTGGTGTGTGTGTATCTCATGTGCCATAGTTGTATGGTGTGTGTGTATTGTGTGTGGCGTATGTGTATGTCACGTGCCACAAATGTACCTTGCGTGTGTGTGGTGTGTGTGTAAGAGTCAGTGCTGAAGGTAATCGGCCACCCTGCACCTTTAGACCCAGAGCTGTGAGTGCCGGCAGGCAGAGGGGAGAGGTGCCAAGCGTGTGTGTGTGTGTGTGTGTGTGTGTGTGTGTGTGTGCGTGTGTGTGTGTGTGTGGCGTGGTGTGTAGGCAGTGGGTAGAGGTGCCAAGCGTACGGAGTGTGTGTGTGTGTGTGGCGTGGTGTGTACGGAGGGAAAAGAGCACCATTTACAGTGTCACAGTGTCACAGTGTGGGAGCTTACGCTGCGCCCGCTTCAGATGATCAGGGACTTTGTGCTGACCTTTGACCTGCGCCAGCTGCTGCTGTACAAGTATTTATGGGGCTGTTAGCTGTTAGCTGGAGAAGTATTTATGGGAATGTTAGCTGTACAAGTATTTATGGGAATGTTAGCTGTACAAGTATTTATGGGAATGTTAGCTGCAGACACATTCATGGGACTGTTAGCTGCAGACACATTCATGGGACTGTTAGCTGTTATCTGCAAAAGTATTTATGCGACTGTTAGCTGTTAGCTGGAAAAGTATTTATGCGACTGTTAGCTGTTATCTGCAAAAGTATTTATGCGACTGTTAGCTGTTAGCTGGAAAAGTATTTATGGGACTGTTAGCTGTTAGCTGGAAAAGTATTTATGGGACTGTTAGCTGCTATCGCATGGCACCACTGCAACACATGCAGTGCGTTGGCCAGTCACCTCGTGTTCCATCCGCTGGTCATAGGGATGTGACACTAAGATTGTCATAGAGGTGTGACACTGAGATTGTCATAGCAATGTCACTGCGAAATTGTCACTGTGCAAAAGCACACCACCTGTCTAATCTCAAATGCCCAACCCCCCAACACACACACACAGCACTTGGATTGGACACTACAGTAGAGTGCCATCATGGTGTGTGTGTGTGTGTGTGTGTGCCCAATGGTAATTAAACATTAACATTCATGCAGAAGAGGCATGAATTCAAACTACTCGCTACACTTAAGGATTTCTTCATTATTAGTTAAAACAATGTGCCCTACAGTGGTAAAGCAAGTGGAAAAATAACAGGAAGTGAGCTCATTTTAACAGGAAATTTAAAGAGTTTATGTTCACAGAGATAAAACCAAAGATGGTAGATATTCCCAAGATCCGTCATGGCGAGGCACTTCCTGGAATCACGATCGCACGAGGGCGGGGGGCAACAAATCCCCCTTCATGCAGTCTGCACACACACACACACAGACACACACACATACACACACACACACACACACACGGACACACACACACACAGTGCAGTCTGCATGAAGGGGGATTAGTGGCCCCCCCTCGTGCGAGGACCAATCAGGAGGCCACGAGGCCATGAGGTGTAGAAACGTCAGTCATACGTTAATGACACGACCCTACATGCAGCCCAGAACTGACCCCCACTTTGCTCCCATATACATGAACTAGCATGACGTATCTTGCTCGGCCTATCTACCATCTTTGCTCCCATAGACATGAACCAGCATGACGCATCTTGGTCTGCCTATCTACCATCTTTGCTGCCATAGACATGAACTAACATGACGTATCTTGCTCGGCCTATCTACCATCTTTGCTCCCACAGACATGAACTAGCATGACGCATCTTGCTCGGCCTATCTACCATCTTTGGTGCAGCTGTAGAGGAATTGCTCTGGAGAGCCAGTGGCCACTCATTCATGCAGCGACTCTCCACAAGGACAGACCGATGTGATTGGTCTGGCCAGATTTGGAAGGAAAGCTACTGAGCTTTATTGTGTTGTGGCTAGACGGTACCCGGGATAGATATTTCATTTGCTAACGCTGCAGTACATCTAGATCACCAGGCTAGACATGCCGTAAAAAAGGAGAGAGATATCAATGAGAATTATGCGGGACAACGAGGGAGAGGGATGAGGACGTGTAGTTGAGAACGAGGGAGAGGGATGAGGACGTGTAGTGGAGAACGAGAGAGAGGGATGAGGACGTGTAGTGGAGAACGAGGGAGAGAGAGAAGAGGATGTGTAGTAGAGAACGAGGGAGAGAGAGAAGAGGATGTGTAGTGAAGAACGAGGGAGAGAGAGAAGAGGAGTGTTGAGGAGAAGAAATAAGAGAGCAATATGAAGTTCAGAACGAGTGAGACAGCAAAATGAATTAAAGTAGAAAGCGAGTGGAGGAGCAGAGAGTAGTAAAGTGCGACTGTGATGTTAGTCCAAGAGGAAGACCGATGTGCACACTGCACTGTAATGTTAGTTACATGAGAAAGACAGATATGCACACTGCACTGTGATGTTAGTCCAGGAGCAAAGCGTAGTAAAGTGCGACTGTGATGTTAGTTACATGAGAAAGACAGATATGCACACTGCACTGTAATGTTAGTTACATGAGAAAGACAGATGTGCACACTGCACTGTAATGTTAGTTACATGAGAAAGACAGATATGCACACTGCACTGTAATGTTAGTTACATGAGAAAGACAGATATGCACACTGCACTGTAATGTTAGTTACGTGAGAAAGACAGATGTGCACACTGCACTGCAATGTTAGTCCAGGAGCAAAGTGTAGTGAAGAGCACCTGTGCTGTTAGTCCAGGAGGAAGACAGATGTGCACACTGTGCATTAGTCATTAATTACCGGACCAGTGATACGCATGTGCATGTTTGTGTGTGTATTCATGTGTGTGGGTGGGTGTCTGTATTCATATGTGTGTGTGTGTGCGTGTGTGTGTGCGTGATACGGATGAGAGACAGGTGGAGGTTTCATTCATTTCTGGACCAATGACACGAAGGGGTCGGGGGGTGGAGTTGGGAGTGTGGTCGGGGGGGTTGGATTGGGGGTGGGGTTGGAGGGTGGGGTCGAGGGGGGTGGGGTCGGGTGGTGTGGTTGGGTGGGTGTGGTTGGTGATGTTGGGGGAGGGGTTGGGGTCGGGGTGTGGTCAGGGGGTGGGGATTGGGGGTGGTGAAGGGGGGTGGGGTTGGTTGACATTGAGCTGCTCAATAAGCAGGACGCTCTAGTCCGTTTACTGACCCAACCGGAACGCATATGTGTGTGTGCGTGTGTGTATTCATGTGTGTGGGTGGGTGGGTGGGTGTGTGTGCCTGTGTGTGTACTCATGTGTGTGTTAATGGGTGTGTGTGGGTGTGTGTGTGTGTGTGTGTGTGTGCATGTGTGTGTATTCATGTGTGTGTGTGCATGGGTGTGTGTGCGTGTGTGTGTATGTGTGTGTGTGTGTGTGTGTGTGTGTGTGTGTGTGTGTGTGTATTCATGTGTGTGTGTGCCTTGTGTGTGTGGGTGGGTGTGTGTGTGTGTGTGCGAGTGTGTAGCCACGAGGTTTTGCTGTGCCAAGCTGCGAACCTGAGAACATCTGCTCCCACATCCAACAAGTGCAGATCAGTCCCACAGTCCAGACACACACACACACACACACACACACACACACACACACACACACACACAGTCCAGCTGTGAACCCATTTACTGTTACATCATCACCAGCGACCCCCGACCCTCAAACACACACACACACGCATGCACGCACGCTATCCCACCGCAACACAGACACACACACGCACGCATGCACGCACGCTATCCCACCGCAACACAGACACACACACACACACACACACACACACACAATCCTACCGCAACACACACACACACGCATGCACGCGCTATCCCACCGCAGTACAGACACACACACACACACAGCGCTTGAGTTGAGGAGGGATGAGGGGAGATGGCATTCCCCTGAAACACACATGGTCATCCCTCAAACAGTAAAATCCACCATCCCCCCTCCACCACAGCACACACACCCACACACACACTACTCCCACACCAACACACACGCCAACATACACACAAACACACACCATCCCTACCCCAACACACACAGACACACAGCATCCACACCAACACACACACAGACAACAACTCCCTACCCAACAGACACACCAAGACACACACCATCCCCACCCCAACACACACACAGACAACAACCCCCTACCCAACACACACAGAAACACACACACCAAGATACACACCATCCCCACCCCAACCCCCAACATGCCCCACCCCTCCACACCAGTCACCTACCCACCCAACTGCCGTGTGTTGTGGGCATAAGCCGAGCTTAGTGATTTCATAACTGTCTATATGCTGATCCGCAGCCTACAGCTAATGTTAACACCCCACCCACTCATGCTAACCTTCTCCCCACTAATGCTAGATATAAAACCCATGCTAGCCATGCTAGCCTTCTCCCCACCAACTAATGCCAGATCTAAAACCCATGCTAGCCTTCTCCCACCCACTCATGCTAGCCTTAACGCCAATGCTAGCCCTCTCCCCACCCACTCATGCTAGCCTAACACCAATGCTAGCCTTCTCTTCACCCACTCATGCTAGCCCTAACACCAATGCTACCCCACCCACTAATGCTAAACTTAACACTAATGCTAGCCTTCTCCCACCCACTAATGCTAAACCTAACACCAATGCTAGCCCTCTCCCCACTAATGCTAGCCCTAACACCAATGCTAGCCCTACCCCACCCACTAATGCTAGTATAACACCCATGCTAGCCCTACCACACCCACTCATGCTAGATCTAAAACCAATGCTAGCCTTCTCCCACCCACGCATGCTAACCCTAACACCAATGCTATCCCTACCTCACTACTAATGCTAGCATTAACACCAGTGCTAGCCTTCTCCAACCCACTGATTTTAGCATCTCACCAGTGGTGACATGTGATTTTCATCATCAAATAAGAAAGCAGCTAAATTAAGTTTTACGATTTTAGTACCATGAAGTTTGGACGAGACTAAGCCAGCTGCTCTCAGACAGCCAGCCAATCAGCTGGACAGCCAGCCCTAGCGGCCAATCAGATTGGGTTATCCATCCAGTTGCTACCCCTAGTCCCACCCCCTGAAGTATGTGCATTACATTACATTTACATTGCATTTGGCAGACGCTTTTATCCAAAGCGACTTACAAAAAGGAGGACATAAGCAAACAGAGGTGTAAAGGGACACAGAGTAAGCAGACGACCTGTGCATGCTGGGTAGGGGTTGTGTGTGCCACAGGCTGGACAGGAGGGCTTTGGGCTGCATCTGACCCTAATGCCACATGACTTTCAGGTACTGCGGGAGCAAGGTGGCTGGAGTCAGATTGTGCAGTTTCTCTCCTCTGGCTGCTCCAACATGGAACGCCCTCCATGACATCAGGACTTCGCCCTAATTGGCTTTGACGTACAC
>CM059268.1:1193394-1203394 GCA_030347295.1 Setipinna tenuifilis | reverse complement strand
GCCCCCTCCTCTCCCCCCTGCCCCTGCCCCTGGTCTGCCCCGGAGCCCGGCTCGTCGCTGGGGTCGTCATCGGTGGGGCTGCCGTCTGTCTCGGTGATGAGACGCCTCTGCTCGGCGGAATTTGAATGCCGGCTACTGATTGAAGACAGGCTACCCTTAAACCTCCGACAGTCCCCGTTCACGTTGGTCTTAAACGGTCTCGCTGGCTCCGTCTCTGCCTCTCCGCCTCTGGTGTCACCGATGCCCTTTGTGCCGCCGGTGGCGGAGGGAGAAGGCAGATGTTGCATCTTGACACTTTTCCTCCGAGTGTCCTTGTCGCCGTCTTCCCCATCACCGCTCATCCCCGCTTTGGGTCCAATATGCTGGGGCAAACTGTAGAGCCGACTGCGCATGGAAGAATGCAACCTATCCATTGTAATGTCGCAAACCACTTCAATGGGCTTGAAGGAAAAAACAAACGACGAAATCAGATTATGTTTACACCAGGCGATACCATTTACAAATACACACAATTTGGTGTTTGTTTCATAAAAAAATCCCCAAATGTTTGGTCTTGGATGAGATTAACAATCACGTCGTAAACAGGTCGTCTCGAACACGAATCTGACACTTGGAACGTGCCCGGTGTTCCATCCGTGCTCCATACCGCTCCAGCCGCACGCGGTTGCAGAGCGTGCCGATAATGATGTCCACCTCGAGCGCAGAATCCACGCACTCCTCGAGCCAGCCGCGTCGGGATGCTGGAAGGAAGACGGATGTGTCTCCGCGAGGACACAACTGGACCAGCGTTTCAATGACAAAGCATCCCTGGCTGGCGCGAGACCGCGCTGGCGCTGGCTCCGTCAACACCAAACAATGCACCGAAATCACGCCATCCTCCTCAACAGCCTCCAACGGCCACCTGACATCACTGGCGTGCGGTCACGGAGGCTCCGTGGTTGTGTGAAGCTAATCTATCGGGTTGCCATAGAAGCCGAGACGGCACACTAGCTCAACCCACGAGACCTTTGTCTGGTCATTTAAAGGGAGGAGGTGTAGCCCCGGTGTGTGTTCGCCAGCCCTACAGGTATTCAGCTAGCACACTGGCACCTTAACTTGCGCAAACCCACTACGTACAACTTTCTGATTGATGATAACTGCCTTTACTCTGGGACTGACGCTCGTTATTAGTTTTGCATTATGTTATTGTGTTTGACAGCACATCTGTCTGGTGCTAGAGAGGGGCTATGGGCTCTAGTCATACAGGGTGATGCATTACAGACGTGTTATACACAGATCACAGCAGATTACCTGATTATCAGGCCAAATCAGGTGCTGGCAAAGGCATGCGTAATTAAATACATGCGTAATTACCACTGAACGCAGCAGTCCAATGCCATGCGTTATAGCACTCTTATAACACCTGACAATGGACTGTGCGACCTACAGGTGAAGAAGCTCTCAGATGAGGAGATTCGGCATGAGTGGTGCAGTCCGCCGTGTGGTGAGATAGCAAGCAGGCTGTCGGTATACATGCACAGCCCGGTTGGACCCGTGGCACAATCCGCACTCAACTAGTGAAGATTCTCTGCTGGATCACACACATTAGTGTTGATCTCCTGAATCTACCAAATCAAGTACTAGGCTATTACATCTCATGGATATAACTGTCCATTTCACGTTAAAACAACACAGAAATGTTTTTTTTTATTTTAGAAATTGTTGAGAGCCTAGTCCTGTTTTACTAGTTGTGCTGCCAAATCATCAGGGGTAGCCTACAGAACCAACATGCCCACAATGGCATGCACATAAGATCAATAAGACCAGCTGACCAGTCCTATTTATTTGTTGGTTGTTGGTGGTCTACTGTAGGTATTCAGTGTATTGATGATGGAGAGGCGATTACCTCCGTATTCAGATTTCTCTCTCTGATGGGACTGGTGTGTGTGTGTGTGTGTGTGTGTTGGATGGGTGCTTGTGTCTCCCTTTGGTCTCTCTGATGGGGGTAGCTAGTGTATCAGGACCTCTCTGATGCGTCCTGAAAATGCTTTCGGCTGTGTGTGTGTGTGTGTGTGTGTGTGTGTATTCTGTCAATCATTAAGCTGAATTGCCATCTTATAACACAACTGTGCTCAAGGTACCCACCTGAGATAGAGGGAGGAGACTCAGGTACCCACCTGAAGTAAGGGGAGAGATGAGGGGAGGAGACGGAGAAGGATGTTCAGGTATCCACCTGAAGTATAGATGAGGGATGACAGCTCAGGGATGAAGATTTTGAGAGCGTTGAGTAGTCCGTCATGATGTGCTCCATAACCAACATTACCCCAAGAAATAAAGGAAAATGTTTCCCCTTTATAAGTTTTGCAGGTTATGTTTGGAGTCTGTGTCCAGTCAGAGTCCCTCTGTGAACCTGTCCCAGTTTGACATGCCCCCCTGAAGATGTCCTCCTCTCTGCCGACCTCACTGCTGTCCTCTGCTGTCCTCTCTGTGAGTGGTGAGGAGCTGAACTGTGTAAGCAACTCCATCTCGGTCTCAAATCAACAGGCCATCGTGTAGACCCAGTCTGGGCTTAACCTGGGTTAAAGCGACCTAGGCTAGATTAAACCCCCAGTCCAGGCTAAACCTGGGTAAAAGAGTCCTGGGCTAGATTATACCCCCACGCCAGACTATACAGAGTTAAAATGGCCTAGGCTAGATTATATCCCCAGTCCAGGCTTAACCTGGGTTAAAGCGACCCAGGCTAGATTATAGATTAGTTGTACCAATCTTCCACCCCAGAATTACTTCATTTTTAACATTTGGGTTCAGCTCTGTCAGTTACGTGAGAATATGAATATAACTGAACACATAGACCTTTATTATTTCTATTAGCAAAACCACGATAAGTAGAAATTTTACACTCCGCAAAGATCAAAGATTTCTACCACACTTCTCAGTAGTGCTGTTTACACATTAAAATAGCAGCACATACCCAAAACAACATAATACAATTGCAAAATTTTTAATTAACTTGAACATCCGCATTCAGTAAGGTTACTGCATGGCTTCTAGTGTCTAAGAAAGACCTATTCCAAATGCTTTATCTGTTTGTTAATAGAAGATTATAGATTTATTCACAGATGAGATAATATACTGTGCAAACACAGCCAAAACCGTTTTACACCAGAGGGGTATCCGGGCCTGCAGGGGTGCTGTACGGCCTAGGGTTGTTTATTCCCTGGCTTTACTCTGGCCTAGGCTAAACCCGGGTCTAATCTGGGCAGAGGATAACGTGGCCCCTCACACCCAGGAAGAGAGCCCACGGGCCGGAGGCTGGGATTGTACAGCTGCAGTGCAGCACTGCCTGGTGAACGGAGCTGTTGAATGGCCCTTTTTGTCTGTCAACAGCGCCCCCTGTGGCCATAATTAACAGCTCGGCTTCAGGTCAAGGTTGTCAAGCGCGTCCTTTTCTCTGTAATCTCGGGGACTCACCGACCACGTGTAGAATTTATTGCCATCATAAGTGAATGGGGAAACGACATCAATAAACCCCCTCCGGTCTGTGTACTTGGGTCGCGTCTGTGTGTGTGTTTGTCTTCTGCTCAGGCGCATGGCCAACCTGCTGCAGGAAATTAAAGCGCCGCCGAGCCGTCACAACCACACTGCTCGACACTGACTGGATAAAGCAAGGCTGAGGAAGAGGTACATGTCATGTTTACCTGAGAGGCTATGAGCAATGACAGATATGGACAATGGTAAATATCATGTTTCCATGGGAACTATTGATTTGTTTATACAACTTCCAGCCTTGGTCTCGCGGTGTGACAGCTGATGACACACTGTAGTATCACACACTGTGGAATACTGTATGTAGCGGGAGATCTTTACTCCCTCACTGCAATATAAATATACTCCACTAGAGGGGGCTCTTTTACCATTATAGACAGTGACTGTGTGTGTCTGTGTGTGTGTGTGTATAAAACACTCCCCTCTAATGCCCCGAGGCAGAGGTTAAAGTAATAGTCCAGACGGGTCACATGGAATGTCTTTATTAGTAAAAATGAATTGGGTTTGCCTCACAACAACGAAGAGGTGGAGCTGGACCCTGCGGCCCAGGAGCTCGGCCTGTAGTTACCGTAGTTACGCTAGCAGTATTACCCATGATGCCATGCAGTAGTGGGCGGTGATGATGAGTCGTCTATCGGTCTATCTGGGCCTCTGCTATATGCTGTCTACATGATCTTAAAGCTTCACCAGCGTCGCCAAAAAATAAATTACGCCTTAATAATGTCTCATAAACATATCTATATATCTGGATATATGAATATATATATATACGTATATATATTATATGAATAAATATTGCATAGAATAAAAGCCATGCTGTACAATACACCTTGATAAAAAGCAATCAGTTACATGTAGGACAGAAGTCATGGAGTTACAAAATTAAGTTCTGCGAGTGCGCGGCCATGTTTCTCCACCCTTAAGTGCACCGGATGTGGAACATTCAGTTACTATGGTTACCTTCAGTGAGTGGGTGCTTAGATACATACGTACGTACAGTAGAGTCGGGGTAAAAAAGACTACCCAGGGACACCGCAAGCCCTTTGAAATGAAGCCCCTACATGACTGACACACGGAATGCTGATCGCTGAACGTCCCCCCCCCCACACCCCCCTCACTCCCTCCCACCCCCCACGCCTCCATCACACCACCTCACACTCCCTCACCCCCCCCCCCCACAACCCCTCACGCCCCCCCACACCCCCTCAGCGGTACGCAGTGCAATGGGAAACTGTACAAAAACTGTCATACCAGTACATGGTCGTGTCGTGTTATTCCTCACGCTAGTTTAGAAACTAAATATCGTCTACGTGAAACTGTCCCCACAGACGCCGCCCACACAGACCCCCCCCTCCCCACCCCCCACCCCAAAAACAAATCCTCACCTGTAAGAAAATGTCACTACCTTACATGCGTTACGTCTTATTCATAGAAATGGGTCAAATCCTACCATAGAAAACACATGAACTCAAAAGCAACACAGTCATGCAGCAAAAGAAATGAAATGTGTCCAGTCCATCCTTCTCTCCTCTTCTCTCCTCCTCTCTTAATTTCTCTTCTCCTCCTCCTCTCCTCTCGTCTCCTGGGATCATAAGGCATGCCTGTCGTCATGTTACTACCCCCCACCCCCACCCCCACCCCACCCCCCGACACAGGTAAGCTTTAAACGACACAGGACGCCATCATGGGTTACGTTCAGAAGGTCGTGACATGAATGTCTTCGTCTGCAAATGAAACAACAGCAACATGTCAATAACCTGTCATACAGCAAACATCTATCTATCTATCGTCGCTGTCGGGCGGAAACCTCGTATCTCCATTTCTGAGATTTTGAACTTAGTGGACCTGTGGGGTAGACTACACAGCTGATTTAATGTTAGTTTAACCATGAGATCGAGGTAAATCATAGGTGGAGAGGAGTGAGTAGCCTACACGGGTAAGTTTACTTACAGGTTTTAACAATACTACTTTTTGAGTTAATGGGAGCTTATCAATCAGGTTAGATACGCTGTAGTTGCTGTATAAGTGTTTATTTTACTTTCAATATAGTGAGGGGATGTTACAAGACTCTGGTTACGCTGCGCGAAGCGCTAGTCAATGCTGCGCAAACCTTCTATGTCGCATTTTACTGCTAAATCTGCCGGTCAGAAATCTTGTAAGTCCATTCAACTACGGGTTCAGGGAAATTGTCACTAAATAGCATAACACATGATTACATGGTCATATTTTGAGTCGTTGTGCCAATGTTGACATTACAACATTTATTTATTTATTTAGAAAAATATAAGGTTTTTGGTGTGTCCCTGAAAAGTAGCCGTTTTGGACATACGAGGTTTCCGCCCGACAGCGACGCTATCTATCTATCTATCTATCTATCTATCTATCTATCTGTCTGTCTGTCTGTCTGTCTGTCTGTCTGTCTGTCTGTATATCTGTCTGTCTGTCTGTCTGTCTGTCTAACTATTTATCTCTATCTATCTATCTGTCTATCTATCTATCTATCTATCTATCTATCTATCTATCTATCTATCTGTCTGTCTGTCTGTCTGTCTGTCTGTCTGTCTGTCTGTCTATCTATCAGTCTATCAGTCTATCTATCTATCTATCTATGTATCTGTCTATCTATCTTGCAATCTATCTGTCCATCCGTCCATCCATCAATCTATCTGTTTGTGTCTGTCTGTCTGTCTATCTATCTGGTGAGGAGAGTGTGGGAGGGGCCACCTGGGTGTGGGTGTGGTCTCCTCAGTTGGTGTTTCTCTGGCGCAGGTTCTTGTCTTTGTGGTTATTGGTGGAGTTGGTTTTCCTGGGGGGGAGGGGCAACACAGGAGCCAATTAGAAACAGGAAGAAAAACAAGGCTACTAAGACCGGCTATATAAGGCAACTGACACAACATAAATACTTTAGACATATCAGGATGTGCACAGGATGCCTTGTGTGCTATCTGTGTTTATGTAAATAAAATTACAGGAACCTCACACACATGAATCTCTTACAGGCAAGACAGGTGTGTGTGGAGAAGCTGGAGCTAAAGATAATACTATATGATACATACACACACACACACGCACACATTAAAAGGTGATAATAGACGATAAACAGACACGCACGCGCGCACACACGCACACGCACACACACACACACATACACACACACACACATACACAGATAAACGGGTGATAATAGACAGTAAAGACACTTACATGGGTCCCACTGGTTCATCATCTTCAGCAACAGGAGGAGAGAAAGAGTGACAGTGTCAGTGAGTCATCACACACACACACACACACACACACACACACACACACCTCGCTCAAGACACCCCGTCTTAGGCTACAGTATGAAGTATGAGACTTAATAAGGCCATGCAGGGTCGCTGTCAGGGGCTGTCTCAGAACACAAAGGGTTCCCATGCACACACACACACACACACACACACACACACACACACACGCACATACATGTGCGCAGGCACGCACACACACACACGCACGCACACACACGTGCACGCACACACACATGCACGTGCACACACACACACACGCACGCACGCACACACACGTGCACGCACACACACACACATACACAAACACATGCATACACACACGCACACACACACACAGGGTCAGACTGAAACAGAGACTGGTCACTGGAGCACTCAGGAATAGGCTTGTGGTGCTGGGGTGGGGGTGGGGGGGCAGTTTGGCAGGCCACGGCCATGACACCACTCAGCCCCAACCCCCACCCTAATGGTGCGGAGTCGTCACCATGACAACTCGGCAGAGGACACACACAAGACGGCTCAGGGCCACAGCAGGGGGGGGGGGGGGGGGGCTGGATGAGGGGGGGCGCTGATGCAGGTGTGACATACTTCCTGTCACACTTCCTGTGCAGCCCAGAGGACACACGGTTGTTTGTGAGAATGACTCGCAAACAAACAAACACACAAACACACACACACACACACACACACAGAGCTGTAAGGACAGGGAATCTGCTTGGGCCCATTCTGGATGGCACCCAGAGAAACTGATGGACGATGAGTCCGAGAGGGCGACTGTGGGTGCAGAGCTGCAGCCCACCTGTAGAGGGCGACTGTGAGACTGCGTGGGTGCAGCGCCAAGGCCCACCTGTAGGGGGCGAGCACACACTCCAGTCTGGCAGTGACGAACGGGACAGGCCATTCTCTCATGCTGGCACACATGTCGGAAGAAGACTGGACACACACTCGACGGACACACACTTACAAGCCGTCTGGAGGAACTCCAGAGTGGTGACTGAATATATGCTAAACGGATCATCCGTCTGCAGGAATGGCAGCTTGATAGTGTACATGTGCTCTAAGGGTGTTTTTGTGGAGGAATAAGAGCTTGTTGAGTGTACATGCTTAGATGCCTCCTTTGCTGACTGTGTGTTTGTGTGTGTGTGTGTGTGTGTGTCTAAGAACATGAAGAAGTCCCTACAACCTAGCTGGACATGTGTGTGTGTGATTGTGGTGTGTGTGCGTGTAATGCCAGTGTGTGAATGTCTGCATGTGTGTGTGTATGCGTGTGTGTGTGTGTGTGTGTGTGTATGCATGTGTGTATGCGCATGTGTGTGTATGCCAGTGTGTGTGTATGCCAGTCAATGAGTACATGTTGGGGGCAAGCTGCTCAAAGAAACTCAGGCGCATGCAGTTCTCACTTACCACAAGCAGGGGGCATCGGGGAGAGAGGGAGAGACATCATGGAACACAGTTTGTTAAAGCTCACTTTGCCCACCAGCCTAGCAGGCAGCTACAGCATCCATATATGTGCCCACTACTAGCCTGGCAATCAGCTAAAGTAGCTCTGTGCTCCCTAGCCTAGCAGTCTGCTAAAGTACCTCTGTGCTCCCTAGCCTAGCAGTCTACTAAAGTAGCTCTGTACTCACTAGCCTAGCTGTCAGCTAAAGTAGCTCTGTACTCACTAGCCTAGCCTAGCAGTCAGCTAAAGTAGCTCTTTGCCCACTAGCCTAGCAGTCAGCTAAATTAGTTCTGTATCCATTAGCCTAGCTGTCAGCTAAAGTAACTCTGTGTCCACTAGCCTAGCCTAGCCGTCTGCTGAAGTAGTTCTGTGCTCACTAGCCTAGCAGTCTGCTAAAGTAGCTCTGTGCTCACTAGCCTAGCAGTCAGCTAAAGTAGCTCTGTACTTACTAGCCTAGCCTGGCAGTCTGCTAAAGTAGTTCTGTGCCCACTAGCCTAGCAGTCTGCTAAAGTAGTTCTGTACTACTAGCCTAGCCTAGCAGTCCACTGAATAGTTCTGTGCTCATTAGCCTAGCAGTCTGCTGAAGTAGTTCTGTACCCACTACTAGCCTAGCTGTCTGGTAAAGTAGCTCTGTGCCCACTACCCTAGCAGTCTGCTAAGGCATCCATAGTGCTACACATCAGAGCTATGTACCCACTACTAGCCAAGCAGTCTGGTAAAGTAGCACTGTGCTCACTAGCCTAGCCGTCTTCTGAAGTAATTCTGTGCTAACTAGCCTAGTCCTGTACCCATTAGCCTAGCAGTCTGCTAAGGTACTTCTATGCTCACTAGCCTAGCCTAGCAGTCTGCTAAAGTACTTCTGTGCTCAGTAGCCTAGCCTAGCAGCCTGCTAAAGTACCCCATGAGATTTCTGTGCCCACCAGTTGGCTAAAGGAACCGTAGCCAAGACCTGCGGAACGTTACCCAACACTGTCCCCCGTTGTCAGTTATTTTCTGTACCACAGACTCACGTTCCACAGACACTCTGTGGTTCTAAGTTCCACAGACACTTTGTGGTTCTATGTTGTTCTTAGGAGTAATTCTTAGTGCTTTTACCAGGTCCAGGTGTGCAAGTTTTTGAAGCAAATTTTTCACACAGGAACAAAATTGTGATGTAGTAGTTCCCTGAAGTTTAAGGTACTACTTGTGTTCTATCGAAGGAGAAGAAGAGCATGAGAGAGAAAGAGAGGGAGAGCAGGAGAGAGTGAGAGAAAGAAAGAAAGAGAAAAAGAGTCCGTCCCTACTGAACCTGGATCAGGTGCGTTCCTAGAGAAGACATAAATATTTCACACAGCTCTTCCTCCCTACCTGTGCTCAGTGCAGTCACACACCTCATCAATATCACATCAGGACCATTCATCCAGACATCACGGGTCCTGTGTGTGTGTGTGTGTGTGTGTGTGTGTGCGTGTGCGTGTGTGTGTGTGTGTGTGTGTGTGTGTGTGAGATGGCTTGGGTCAGATAGATCAGATGACATGAGGCATTAGTGTCCTGAGAGGCAGCTGGGACAGGAAAAGGAAGGTCAGGTGTGTGTGTGTGTGTGTGTGCGTGCGTGTGTGAAGGCAGCCGTCGAGGAAGAGGCCGGCCAAGTATGTGTGTGTGCATGCATGTGTGTGTGTATAAAGGTCAGCCATTAAGGAAACTACACATTAGCTAAAAAAGATGCACATTACTCCCCAGCTGCCCGCAACACACAATGCTCCACACACTA
>CM059268.1:1125894-1185894 GCA_030347295.1 Setipinna tenuifilis | reverse complement strand
CTAAAAATCACAATAACAAGGTAGCAGTCCACCATCGCTACGACGAGAGCCAAAATGTTTAGATGATTACGGACAGACCAACACAGCTCGGCTCCCAGAGCAAAGACTCCGGCTCACACACACACACACACTGATGTCTGTGACACCACACACACACACACACACACACACACACACACCAACACAGCTCAGCTCCAGAGCAAAGACGCCGGCTGCTTGAGGAGGCTGCCGTTGCTTAGCGATGATTTATTTCCTCATGACATTAATTAGCAGCCTTCAGCTCTGCTACAGGAACACTCCTGTCACCACACACACACACACACACACACACACACATACACACACACACACACACACACACACACACACACATACTCATGTCTGTGACACCCCACACACACACTGATGTCTGTCACCACAGAAACACCAGCCTACAGGCGAAGTATGACCAAGATGTGTGTGTGTGTGTGTTCCACAGGCAGGTCAAGATAGGACAGGATGGAGTGCGTGTGAGAGTGTGTGTGTATGTGTGTGCATGTGTGTGAGAGTGTGTGTGTGTGTGTGTGTGTGTGTGTGTGTGTGTGTGTGTGTGTGAGGTGTCACAGACGTGTGTGAGTGTGTATGTGTGTGTGTGAGAGTGTATGTGTGAGAGTGTGTGTGTGTGGTGTTACAGACATGAGTGTGTGTGTGTGTGTGAGAGAGTGTGTGTGTGTGTGTGCGATGTTACAGACATGAGTGTGTGTGTGTGTGTGTGTGTGTGGTGTCACAGACGTGTGTGTGTGTGTGTGTGTGTCCTACTTGAGCTCTGCGTTCTTAGTGTCCTGGCGCGTGCCGTCCATCTCCTCCCCGTTCTTCATCCAGTGCGCCCCCTGCAGGCCGGTGTGGGTGGAGGTGAGGTTGCACTGCAGGGTGATGGGGGGGCCGTGGCTGTGCACTCCGTCCTTCACCAGCGTCACAGGCTCCGACGACTCAATGCTGGGCTCTGGGGGGGGGGGACACACAGGAGTCAGAGGGGGGGGTCACAGGACAGACTCAATGCTGGGCTCTGGGGGGGGCACACAGACAGGAGTCAGTGGGGGGGGCAGAGGCTGGAGTCAGTCGGAGGGAAGGGGGGGGGGGGCACACACAGGCAGGAGTCAGTCAAGGGGGGGGGGGACACAGACAGGACTCAATGCTGGGCTCTGGGGACACAGGACAGGAGTCAGTCGAGGACACACACACACACACACAGGAGTCAGTCGAGGGGGGGGGGGGGGGCACACACACAGGAGTCAGTCGAGGGGGGGGACACACACACACAGGAGTCGAGAGGGGACACACACACACAAGCAGGAGTCAGTCGGGGGGGGGGGGGGGGGGGGGGGGTGAGGCCCAGGCTGATCTCTGGACAGGAAGACATCTTGCTGGTGTCAACAACAACTAGTTTAGAGTTAACCTGTAGCCACTTACAGCTGAGCGTAATACACATCTACAACACACTACAGTAATAAACATAATACACATCTACTATAACACACACATCTGTAACGCACACATCTCTAACACACATCTCTGACACACACATCTCTGACACACACATCTCTGACACACACATCTCTAACACACACATCTATACACACACATCTCTAACACACACATCTAAAACGCACACATCTATAACACACACATCTAAAACGCACACATCTAAAACACACACATCTAAAACGCTCTGCAATAAGGTACATCTGGAACACACACATCTATAACACACACATCTCTAACACACACATCTGTAACGCACACATCTATAACACACACATCTATAACACACACATCTAACACACACATCTATAACACACACATCTCTAACACACACATCTGTAACACACACATCTATAACACACACGTCTATAACACACACATCTAAAACGCACACATCTATAACACACTGCAATAAGGTACATCTGGAATACACACATCTCTAACACACACATCTATACACACACATCTCTAACACACACATCTATAACACACACATCTATAACACACACATCTCTAACACACACATCTATACACACACATCTCTAACACACACATCTGTAACAAACACACATCTGTAACACACACACATCTATAACACACACATCTATACACACACATCTCCAACACACACATCTCTACACACACATCTCTAACACACACATCTATAACACACACATCTCTAACACACACATCTATACACACACATCTCTAACACACACATCTCTAACACACACATCTGTAACAAACACACATCTGTAACACACACACATCTATAACACACACATCTATACACACACATCTCCAACACACACATTTAACACACACATCTCTACACACACATCTCTAACGAATACATCTCTAACACACACATCTATAACACACACATCTGTACACACACACATCTAACACACACATTTAAAACGCACACATCTATAACACACACATCTGTAACACACACACATCTATAACACACACATCTATACACACACACCTCTAACACACACACATCCCTGACACACACATCTCTAACACACATCTCGAACACGCACTGCAATAAGGTACATCTGGAACACACACATCTATAACACACACATCGCTAACACACACATCTATAACACACACATCTAACACACACACATCTAAAACACACACATCTAAAACGCACTGCAATAAGGTACATCTGGAACACACACATCTATAACACACACATCTCTAACACACACATCTATAACACACACATCTAAAACGCACACATCTAAAACACACACATCTAAAACGCACTGCAATAAGGTACATCTGGAACACACACATCTATAACACACACATCTCTAACACACACATCTATAACACACACATCTAACACACACATCTGTAACACACACATCTATAACACACACGTCTATAACACACACATCTAAAACACACACATCTATAAAAACTGCAATAAGGTACATCTGGAACACACACATCTCTAACACACATCTCTAACACACACATCTCTAACACACACATCTCTAACACACACATCTATAACACACACATCTGTACACACACACATCTAACACACACATTTAAAACGCACACATCTATAACACACACATCTGTAACACACACACATCTATAACACACACACCTCTAACACACACACATCTCTAACACACACATCTCTAACACACATCTCTAACACACACACCTCTCCCCCACTGCAGTGATGGTGTATATGGGGCACTGCAGCAGGCTGTCAGTGGTGTTGAGATTGATATGCTGCTGCTGTCGCCGTGTGCCAGCACCATAGAGACTGTTCCCATGGTTACCGGACAGCACCATAGAGACGGAGTGTGTGTTCCCAAGGTTACCGGACAGCACCATAGAGACTGTTCCCAAGGTTACCGGACAGCACCATAGAGACTGTTCCCAAGGTTACCAGACAGCACCATAGAGACTGTTCCCAAGGTTACCAGACAGCACCATAGAGACGGAGTGTGTGTTCCCAAGGTTACCGGACAGCACCATAGAGACGGAGTGTGTGTTCCCAAGGTTACCGGACAGCATCATAGAGACGGAGTGTGTGTTCCCAAGGTTACCGGACAGCACCATAGAGACTGTAAGTGGGCGGCACCGGAGCAGTGGCGGGGGCCATGAGAGGGATAACGGCCGGCGAGGTGTGCATTCCACGGAATTAATCAACGCTGACGGAGCCGGATAACTTCCCGACACGACGCTCCTCCAGGTGCATTAATTCCGTCGAATGCACGCCTCCGAGGCTATTAAATAGGGAACATTTATAAGGAATAGGAAACATAATTAAGGAAACATTTAAATTATTCTACAATTACTTCACGACTAGGAATCATTGTCCGTTAAAAAGTAAAGGAGAAAAGCAAGAGTTAAATTGGCTAGTGGTGGTTATAGTTACCATTCTATGGGGCATTGATATGAAACGGTGCTTAAACTTAATACCAGAATTTTAGAACTACTTTCCATAGTAGTTCATAACACTTTGACGGAATTAATGTTTACCCCGCCAGCCAATCAGAAAACAGCATCTTTTTGACATGGCAATAAATAGCAGCATGTCATGGATGGGTCTGTGTTTGTATATGGGTATGTTTGTGTCTGTGTATCTCTGTGGGTTTGGTGGTTGTATATGGGTATGTTTGGGTGTCTGTGGTTATTGTGGTTGTATATGGGTATGTTTGGGTGTCTGTGGTTATTGTGGTTGTATATGGGTATGTTTGGGTGTCTATGGTTATTGTGGTTGTATATGGGTATGTTTGGGTGTCTGTGGTTATTGTGGTTGTATATGGGTATGTTTGGGTGTCTGTGGTTATTGTGGTTGTATATGGGTATGTTTGTGCTTGTATATGGATATGTTTGTGTCTGTGTATCTCTGTGGGTTTGGTGGTTGTATATGGGTATGTTTGGGTGTCTGTGGGTTTGGTGGTTGTATATGGGTATGTTTGGGTGTCTGTGGTTATTGTGGTTGTATATGGGTATGTTGGGTATCTGTGTGGGTACTGTGGTTGTATCTCTGTGGGTTTGGTGGTTGTATATGGGTATGTTTGTGTGTCTGTGGGTTTGGTGGTTGTATATGGGTATGTTTGGGTGTCTGTGGTTATTGTGGTTGTATATGGGTATGTTGGGTATCTGTGTGGGTACTGTGGTTGTATCTCTGTGGGTTTGGTGGTTGTATATGGGTATGTTTGTGTGTCTGTGGGTTTGGTGGTTGTATATGGGTATGTTTGTGTGTCTGTGGGTTTTGTGGTTGTATATGGGTATGTTTGGGTGTCTGTGCATTTTGTGGTGGTATCTGTGTGAGTACTGTGGTTATATCTATGTGGGTTTGTACTTGTATCTATGTGGGTTTTTTTAAAAGTGTGTTCTGCACTATTATTATCTGTCTTTGTCTTTGGGTGTGGGCTTGTAGATGAGAGTGCTCTGGGTGCCTTGAGTGCTTTATGAATGTCATGTGTTGTTGTTTTCAGTGAAGGACCTGACGCTGGTGTATCTGGGCATGTGTGCTTTGTCTGTCTCGCCTTGAGTGTTTTTGTGTATGTGCATCGGCATGTGTGCATGTGTATGTGCGTGTGTGTGTGTGTGTGCGTCTGCATGTGTGCATGTCTGTGTGTGTATGTGTATGTGCGTCTGCATGTGTGCATGTCTGCGTGTGTGTATGTGCGTCTGCATGTGGGTGTGTGTGTGTGTGTGTGTGTGTGTATGTGCGTCTGCATGTGTGTGTGTGTGTTTGTGTGTGTATGTGCGTCTGCATATGTGTGTGTGTATGTGCGTCTGCATGTGTGTGTGTATGTGTGTTTGTGTGTGTGTGTGTATGTGTGTGTGTGTGTGTGTGTGTGTATGTGTGTGTGCATGTGTGTGTGCGTGTGTGTGTGTGGAATTGGAAGGTTCAACAGTGTGTGTTGCTGAAGGCCGAGCGACAGCTTGTAGAAGAAAGCAGGTCTGGGGCTGATGTGTCCTCTGTCTTCTTGACAGCGGATGTGTATGTGTGTGTGACTGAGTGTGTGTGTGAGTGACTGTGTGTGTGTGTGTGTGTGACTGAGTGTGTGTGTGAGTGACTGTGTGTGTGTGTGTGTGTGACTGAGTGTGTGTGTGAGTGACTGTGTGTGTGTGAGTGACTGTGTGTGTGTGTGAGTGAGTGAGCGTGTGTGTGTGTGTGCAAGTGTGTGTGTGCCACATGAGGACAGCTGGGGGGGGGGGGGGGGGGGGGGGGGGTAATTAATTTGGTCTCCACCTCTGTGCACACCAGGAGACACGAGTGTCTGTGCGTGTGTGTGTGTGTGTGTGTGTGTGTGTACAACACTGTACGTATGTGTCTGGGTGAGTGTGTGCGCAAGAGTGTGCGTATGTGTCTGTGTGTGTGTGTGCAAGGGTGCACGTATGTATGTGTGTGTGTGTGTGTGTGTGCATAAGAGTGTACGTATGTGTGTGTGTGTGTGCAAGGGTACACGTATGTGTGTGTGTGTGTGTGTGTGTGTGTGTGTGTGTGTGTGTGTGTGTGTGTGCGCGTAAGAGTGTACGTATGTGTGTGTGTGTGCAGGGGTGTCTGGCTAGACTGTTGGAAGGCTGTATTTAAGACTCCACCTCACAGGCATAATATATGGCACGGCTAACAGGCTAACAGGGCCCCTCACACACATGTAGGATGCTGAGCTGGTCACGTGAAGCCATTCTATGGGTGGGGTGGTGTAACAGCACTCATATCCTATAGCGACAGGAGTCGTGTGTTGGGTGGTAACAGGTAGGGGCTAACTGCTGTGATTCTCCTCTATGACACAAGGGGGCGCTGTAACAGACTCACTCTGCAGGACAGGAGTGTTTGGGAGGACACAAGCTACTACTACCTCTACTACCTCTAGGGGGCGCTCTATACTCTGCAGGACAAGGGTGTTTGGCTGCTGCCACCTCTACTGTGGCCCTGTAGGGGGAGCTGTAGCAGACTCACTCTGCAGGACAGGAGGGTTTGGGAGTACACGAGCTGCTGCTACCTCTACTGGGCCCTAGGGGGCGCTGTGGCTGACTCACTCTGCAGCACGGTGACGGTGGCCTGGGCGCGGATCCAGGTGGTGCTGGGGCTCTGGCGCAGGTCGTTCCGCCGCGGATCGTTACTGGCGCGGCACTCGTACGTTCCGGAGTCGTCGAGGGTGACGCGCGTGACGGCGAGGACGCTGGCGGCGTTGGTGGCGTAGGCCGTGGTGATGGACACGCGGCGTTTGCGGGCGCCGTCCCACAGCTGCACGAAGGAGTCGGCGCGGTTGACCTCCGCGTACCACCACTGGATCTCCGGCGTGGGGCTGCCCACCACCTCACAGTACAGCTCAAACGTGTCGCCCGTCAGCTTCGTCTCCGACAGCGGGGACCGCACGAACCCCGCTGCTCGGCGGGAAGGGGGCGGAGGGGGGGCACGGGGGGGGTGTGCAGGGGCAAGAGGAGGGGGGTGGTATTGGGGGGTGGGCACGGGGTGGGGGGGGGGGGGCAGGGGCAAGAGAAGGAGGCAGAGGGGGGCATGGGGGGGTGTGCAGGGGGGCGTGCAGGGGCAAGAGGAGGGGGGTGGTATGGGGGGGGGGGGCACGAGGGGGTGTGCAGGGGCAAGAGGAGGAGGCAGAAGGAGGCGTGCAGGGGGGGCGGGCAGGGGCAAGAGGAGAGGGGTGGTATTGGGGAGGGGGGGGGGCACGGGGGGGTGTGCAGGGGCAAGAGGAGGAGGCAGATGCAAAAAAAGGAAAGAAAAAAGGGACAGAGGGAACGGAAAAGAAAAGAAAAGAAAGAAAGCGTGCAAACAATTAAAATAATAAAAGACAAAAAACATGCAAACAACTGAAAAAATAAGATGAACAGAATACAGACCAACAGAAAATGAATGATGAAGAATAATGAATAAAACAGATGCAGATACATGCATGAGGACAGAAAACAAGTAAACAGGAAATAAAACAAGTAAACAGGAAATAAACAGAGAAAAGCAGAACAGGAAGCATCTCCATGCAGGTCGTTTAGGAAGGATCCCCATGCAGGAAATTGGGGTGACAACAACCCTAACGCGGATCCATACACCAGCCCTCAACCAGACCCCCAGTTTGAGTTGGGTCCAGTCTCAGCTACAGCTACAGCACCATTTCAATGCACACATGTCCACACCATTAAAGGTCTTGGTTGTAACCCTCCTGGAAATGGATTTTAAGTTGAGTTTTATTTACTGAATATTTTTTTTTGTTTTGTTTTGATTTTGTATCAACAGAAAGACGCGAGAGGACACGCCAGTCCCCACATAAGACTTCCAGTAGTTTCTCCTGACTGAATTCCTCTCATGTCATATGGCTCCTTGATCGCCCTCACTAAGACTCCCAGTTTGAGTGGGGTCCAGTCTCAGCTACAGCTACAGATTTTGTACTAACAGAAGGACGCAAGAGGACTTTCTCCTGGTTAAATTCGTCTCATGTCACATGGCGTCTTGTGAAATGTGTTCTGTCTGACCTGTGCAATGTGTTATGTGTCCTGGATAACATATAGTATGTGAGATGTGTAGTGTGTTTTCTATAACATACAGTATGTTTTCTCTGTGGTTCTGTGATATGTCTAAAGTGTTCTGTCTGACTTATCTAAGATAGGTAACGTGTTGTGTATAACATACAGTATGTGAGATGTGTAGTGTGTTGTGTCTGACCTGTGTGAGATGTGTGATGTGTTCTGTATAGCATATGTATTCTCTGTGATTGTGTGATCTCTAAAGTGTTCAGTATAATGTCTGTGAGATGTCTAAAGTATTCAGTATAATGTCTGTGAGATGTCTAAAGTATTCTGTATAGTTTCCGTGAGATGTCTAACGTGTTGTGTGTTGTTCATGGGAGATGTGCGATGTGTTGTGTGTGGATTCTGTGAGATGTGTAATCTATTTTACACACACATTTGTATTTGTAAGAATTGTGAGATGAATACATGAGTATCTGTGAGAATAATACATCAGCCAACACAGTAAAAGATCCATTTTTTCCAACATCTCATTCAACATTCAACATTCAGCATCTAACAACTGACAGTTTCTGCATTCTGCTGGTCCTGACAGGGATGATGTCTTTCAGCCCACCACAAGGACACACACACACACACACATGCACATACACACTCACACACACACATACACACGCACACACACACATACGCATACACACACACACACACACAATGCCAAAGAGCACAGAAGCATCCTGCTGCATCACTCCCGGACAGATGGATTCTCAGGTACACACATTTGGCACTCAGTTCTCTAATGTCCATCGATACTCTCTACTACCGACATAATCAATGTCCCTCAGCCCACCACATAGACACCCGCACACACACACACACACACCCACACGCACATACACACACGCACTCACACACACACACACACACACACACACACACACACACACACACACGAGTTAAAATGCCCAACCCAATGCGGACCACACAGCTGAGGGGACAGATGAGCAGCAATGACCACAGATCCCTTCCTGTCTGTGCCCCTCCCACTTCCTGTCTGTGCCCCTCCCACTTCCCAGCTGTGTCCCTCCCACTTCCTTGCTGTGCCCCTCCCACTTCCTGTCTGTGCCCCTCCCACTTAAGTAAACAGCACACCACCTCAATATGCACTGGGATGTCTATGAGAACCAGCCAGACAGCCCTGCTCTCTGTCTCTTTCTCACACCCACACACAAACCACACACACATACACACACACACACACTCACTCATGTCTGTCACACCACACATACACACACACTCATGTCTGTCACACCACACACACACACACACACACAAAACACACACGACACATAGAAACCACATACACAAACAACACATATGAGCCACACACACAGAACACATACACATAAAACACACAGTGTAATGAACACTCTTTCACACACACAAAGTCACTCTCGCACATACCCCGCCTCATACACACTCTTTTACACACTCACACTATCTCTCTCTCGCTCTAACACACACACACACACACACACACAGAGTCACACGGCATTTCTGATCATTTGTCACAGCAGCAGTCAGAATCTCAAGGTCGCGGCATTAAGAAGCCAATTTCTGCAAGAAAACCACTTCAGATGACCAACCCTGAGCGGACCAGATGACCAGTGTTGGTCCTTGAAGGCGAAAAGAATATGAGACCAAACCGGTACTAGTATTACACAAGCATGCAATGAGTCCAGTAGCAGACTAAACTCTGTAATGATCCAGACTGAACCCAGTATTAATACAGACTGAACCCAGCATTAATACAGACTGACTGAATGACTCCAGTTTCAGGAGCTGAAGCGCTAGCATAGCTGAGGTAATAGCATATGAGGCTATGAGGCTTATGAGGTGCTATGAGGTGCTAGCATAGCATCCTTTTTGTAAGTCGCTTTGGAGAAAAGTGTCTGCTGAGTGTAATGTAATGTAATGTAATAAAAGCTGAGGTGTTAGCATAGCTGAGGTGCTAGCATAACTGAAGCGCTAGCATAACTGAAGCGCTAGCATAGCTCAAGCGCTAGCATAGCTGAGGTGCTAGCTATAAGGCGCTAGCATAGCTGAAGCGCTAGCATAGTTGAGTATCCCAACAACTGTTCAGCACAGAAACAGCTTTGAGTTTAAGAAAATGCTTCGTGGAGGACCATTACACACCACACACACCATCACACACCATACACACACCATCACACACCACACACACCATACACAGCCCCCACACACACCATCACACACCACACACACACCATCACACCCCATACACACACCACACACACCATACCCACACCATACCCACACCACACACACCAGGGCTGTACGTTAAGCTTTTTCACTAGGAGCACTGGTGCTCCTAAATGAAAAAAATTAGGAGCACAGATAAAAATTTAGGAGCATAGATAAAAATTTAGGAGCACTGTGAAATTTCTTGATGGAATTTTATTATAACGCAAAGACACATAGCCTACTGTACAAAGGGTAGCTTTTCCACACACGCACATTTAATAGGATTGTATTGGTGCATCTATTTAAGCTTTTACTTCCTTTTTACATCTGCCAAGGAGGTAATGTTTTCAGTTGTGTTGTTTGTCTGCCTGTCTGTCAGCAGGATTACTCAAAAACTCATGAACCACAAAACATAAAAATAAAACATAAAACATAGAACAAATGCTATAAGTGCCACATCTAGAGTCACAGGTAAGCGCAGAGGGATCCCACATCTATGTCATTACCCTCACACACGCATAATGTCTCTGTCCCACTGTTTACGCTCAGGGCGCCTGCTACGCTTAGCGTCACTTATCCAGCGGTCTACAGCAGGTTTTGGAATCTTTTTTGAATTGTTTATTCCCCGTAACGAATACCGAATTGCCTGCCTGCTTCTGGCCTCGGCAGTATTTGCAAAACATCTGTCCATCTTCATGAACAAGCCACGGGAAGATATTCATCCACTCGGATCGGAACTTGTGGATTTTAGAAGTAGTGGAGCTAGTTGTAGTCGTACTACTACTGCCACTGCCTGTGGCTATCACCTCATCCTCACCGTCTTCATCATATCTCCTGTTTGCCTCTCCTGGTTCTTTAGGTTTTCGTTGAAAGAAAGATGTTATCATATTTTCCTCACTAACCGTTCGTAGCAATGGATCATTGAAGCTATTTCTAAATGACGACTGAAGGAGCAAGCTAGCTAATTGCAGCGCAAGCCAAGACCGGTCCGTAGCAGCGAAACACTACTTGTGCAGAACTTTTTTCCCATATGCGTTGAGACGTCACCGCGTCATCATGACAAGAACAAAGTTCTTCCTGCTCGATCACATTTGACAAGGGAATGAGAAAAAAAAATCAGGGAACATTGTAGACTCTTGTCGATTGGAATGTTTTTATTTTAATTATTATTATATATTTATTTTTAGGAGCAAAATGCGAATGAAAGGGTTGAAATACATAATCGCACAAGTGCGCCCGTTTTATTTTTCTTCCTCGCACAGTCCAAAATTTAGGCGTAATATGCGACCAATTGGTCGCAATGTACAGCCCTGCACACACCATCACACACCATACCCACACCATCACACACCATACACACACCATCACACACACCACAGACCACACACACACCATCACACACCATACACAGCCCCCACACACCACACCATCACACCGTACACACCACACTATCACACACACCACACCTCACACACACACTACCCACACAACACACACCCCACACAAACACACACACACTACAACACACAATCACACACACTATTGCGCACCATTACACACACTATAACATACCATCACACACACACACCATGACTGGTCAACCTGGCTGGTGTGGTTGGGGAGAAACATATCACCATGGTAGCGGAATCTCTTGGGCCTACTACCAATGATTGATCTGGACCAGAAGCCACAGATCGATAAAATACAACCCAAACAAACACACACACGCCCACACACACACTCACACTCGCAACCCAAACAAACACACACGCACACGCACACACTCACACTCGCAACCCAAACAAACACAGACACACACATACACACACACTCACACTCGCAACCCAAACAAACACACACACACATACACACACAACCCAAACAAAGAAACACAACTCTGCAGTCTCTGCGACACCAATACATAACAAAACACCTTCACAGAAGAGTCTCACACACACACACACACACACCTATTTTACCATACACACCAAACACATGGGCCAATACCAATTACACACCAGTTGTACTTGGCCGCTCCATGAGGGATGAACCTGGAGCCATGCAGGACTCCTCTACCCCACCTCTTCTACACTCCTCTACACCACCTCCTCTAGACCACCTCCTCCACACCACCTCCTCTACACCACCTCCTTCACACTCCTCTACACCACCTCCTCTACACTCCTCTACACCTCCCCTGGACCACCTCCTCTACACTTCCTCCTCAACACTCCACTACACCACCTCCTCTACACTCCCCTGGACCACCTCCTCTACACTTCCTCCTCAACACTCCTCTACACCACCTCCTCTACCCCACCTCCTCTACACTCCACTACACCACCTCCTCTACACTCCTCTAGACCACCTCCTCTACACCACCTCCTCTACACTCCTCTACACTAGCTCCTCTAGACTCCACTACACCACCTTCTCTATACTCTTCTAGACCAGCTCCTCTACACTCCTCTACACCACCTCCTCTACACCACCTCCTCCAGACCACCTCCTCCAGATCACCTCCTCTACACTCCTCTAGACTCCTCTACACCACCTCTATTGGACTCTCCCACCTAATCTACCCCACCTCCTGGCCAGCGTGCAGCGGTGACGTTATAGGGAAGTGATCTGGGCGTGTTTAATATTGCATGGGACACTCGATCTGTGATGACTGCATGTCACGAGAACCAGCAAACAACTCCACCTGCAGTGTCACCCCAGTGGAGAGGGACACACACACACACACAGTCACCCCACTAGAGAGGGAGACACACACACACACACACACACACACAGTCACCCCACTAGAGAGGGACACACACACACACACACACACACACAGTCACCCCACTAGAGAGACACACACACACACACACATACACACAGTCACCCCACTAGAGAGAGAGACACACACACACACACACACACACACACACACACACACACAGTCACCCCACTAGAGAGAGAGGGACACACACACACACACACAGTCACCCCACTAGAGAGGGAGACACACACACACACGCACACACACAGTCACCCCACTAGAGAGGGACACACACACACAGTCACCCCACTAGAGAGACACACACACACACAGTCACCCCACTAGAGAGACACACACACACACACACACACACACACACACACACACTCACACACAGTCACCCCACTAGAGAGAGAGACACACACACACACACACACAGTCACCCCACTAGAGAGGGACACACACACACACAGTCACCCCACTGGAGAGGGACACACACACACACACACACACACACACACACACACACACACACACACACACACCCCACTAGAGAGGGACAGCTCCTGGCACTCCACCAGCATGTCTCAAAGCTGAAAAAGCCTTTCTGACGAGAGGTCAGCAGCCTGCATGAGAGGAAACATATTTCATCTCCAAGAGTAAGTCCAGCAGTCTTACAACTTAGCAGGTACCTGGCTACCAAGACCAGGACGCATGACAACCTACACGGACTGATGCCGACCCCCCTCTCCACCATCCCAAGCTTCATGTACACTTGGTCCACCCCCCTCCCACACACACACACACACACAAACACAGTCCAAGTGCTCTGAAACACACAGGGATAACCAGAACATGTCTGGTGGTTGCCAGGACACCGAGGTAAGGACAGGGCGGAGCCGACTCAGGGGGCTTAAGTGGGGCAGCTCAGACGCCTGGTGTCCCTGTTCCAGCCTCCGCAATTAGCCCTCATGCTACGCCGGCTAACCAGACTAGCAACAGCATCCAGTGTCTTACTACAGTATAGACTGGCAACAGAGTCCAGTGTCTTTTTTGCAGTGTAGACTGGCAACAGAGTCCAGTGTCTTTTTTGCAGTGTAGACTAGCAACAGAGTCCAGTGTCGCTAAGCAATGGCACTGCCTTCTGCCAGTGTTGCTATGCAACATCACCCAGTGTTATATGCCAATGTCTTATGCCAATGTTGCTAAGCAACACCACCCAGTGTCTTGTGCCAGTCTTGTTTTGACACCAGTGTCGTGTGCCAGAGTTATCTACCAGTGCTATAGGTAAGTGCTATAGGCCAGTGTTATCTACCAGTGTTATAGGCCAGTGATGTATGCCAGTGTTGTATGCCAGTTACATGCCAGTGATGTATGCCAGTGATGTATGGAAGTGATGTATTCCAGTGATGTATGCCAGTGATGTATGCCAGTGATGTATTCCAGTGATGTATTCCAGTGATGTATGCCAGTGCTATATGAGAGTGCTATAGGCCACCTAGGATTTGCAGCCATAGAACTCAGACACCCACATTTTACACACAGCCTGTAATCTATATGATGATATGTTTACACACAGCTTTTGGTGGGTAAGCTTGTAGTGTGTGTGTGTGTGTGTGTGTGTGTGTGTGTGTGTGTGTGTGTGTGTGTGTGTGTGTGTACGTGCTTGTGTGTATATGTGTGTGTGTGTGTGTGTGTTATGATAGGATGTGCTGATACACCTGTGGCACACCTGTGACTTTAAAACAGGTGTAGCATAATAATTACTATGTAAGGCATACATTTAACATGAGCAAGGCAGATGGAGAAAACACACAAACACACACACACACACACACACACTCATACTGTACGCACACATACATACACACACACACACACACACTCATACTGTATGCACACACTGACAAACACAAATATAAGAGCGAGTGTGTGTAGCCAGAGGGACAATGATGGAGAGAAAGGTCTGCTCCCATGCATGAGTGGCCATGAATGGCGGGAGCCAGTGTGTGTGTGTGTGTGTGTGTGTGTGTGTGTGTGTGTGTGTGTGTATGAGAGATAGGGGGGCGGGGTCTGTGTGTGTGTGTGTGTGTGTGAGTGAGAGAGAGAGACAGAGAAAGGGAGTGTGTGTGTGTGTGTGTGTGTGTGTGTGTGTGTGTGTGTGTGTGTGTGAGAGAGAAAGAGAGGGAGTGTGAGAGAGAGAGAGAGAGAGTGTGTGTGTGTGTGTGAGAGAGAAAGAGAGGGTGTGTGTGTGTGTGTGTGTGTGTGAGAGAGAGAGGGTGTGTGTGTGTCTGTGTGTGTGAGAGAGAGAGACAGACAGAGGGGGAGTGTGTGCGTGTGTGTGTGTGCGTGTGTGTGTGTGTGTGGCCATAGCGATGATGAGCTACGCAGTGCAACTCTACTCCGCTTTGGACGCCGCCAGCGATGCATATGCGATACATATATACTATATATACTGAATGTATGTATGAATATGTCCCACTAACTTAAAGTACTGAGCTCTAGCTAGTTCTGCACAGTGTAGTTGAAATAAGTTTTAAAAGTCAGTGGAATAATTTGTTTATTTTTCAAGTTCAACCAACCTTATTTACCGTGTATGCCTGACTATGCACATATGACTCCGTTTGACTACGGATGGAGTTACTGTGCTTTGGCTTTGTAGGACAGCATGTATACACACTACCCATGTCATGGATCACACACCAAACACACACACACACACACACACACATAGCAAAAATGCCAACACACACACACAAGAAAAATACAGACACACACACCTACATACACACACACACACACACACACAAAATACCAACCAAAGACATCTACTTATATGCGCACACACACAAGAAAAATACTAACAGACACACACATAGTATATGCACACACGAGAAAAAACCCAACACACAGACATACCCACACACTCACATAGAGGCACACATACATACACACGCAAGCAAAACATCAACATACACACTTGCTACAAAAATGGAAAATAAACACACACAGGAAAAAAAACAGACACATACACACGTCATCATACTGCCTTCCTAGATCCTCCCTCATAGACGGACTCAAAGGAGCATACACCCCCCCCCCCCCCCCCCCCCCCCCCACACACACACACACACACACACACACCCCACACACACACACACACTACAGAGGGACTCAAAGGAGCATATGCGTGGTCGTCACACTGCCCACAGCCCCAGGGGACCGATAACTACACTAAAGGAGAACATCCATCCACCCCCCTCCACCCTCCACCGAGCTGCTGGCCCTCCTGCCGGCCCCAGAGTCTCGGTGCTCCCCATCCCATCCCGGCTCCTCCGGCTTCCCAGGCAGGCAGGCACAGCGCACCAGAGAGAGAGAGAGCGGGGCCGCATTAACCCCCTGTAATTCAGACTGAGTGAATTCATTACGAGTCTTTTGAGAGATCAATGTCATCAAGCACTGCGGCGCTCCTGCCGCGAAGCCTTTAACGAGTCCACTCACACAGGAAGACGTTAACGGCAGGCGGCCCGCTGCTGCATCGGCGCTATTAATAGAAACATGCAGCGGAGACCAGTGCTGCTATTTAGGGCTCTGCAGAGACTGCTATTCAGACCAGCATCTCCTTCTCCTCTCTTTGACTCCGCCATCGAGTGTATATATCCCACAGAGACTGCTATTCAGACCAGCATCTCCTTCTCTTCTCTTTGACTCCGCCATCGAGTGTATATATCCCACAGACCAACTGTTGGTCTGTTAAACACCATAAGCGAACAGGCAGGATGGCCCGCTCCGATGCTTGCTCCGACGTGGAAACATGTCACAGTGAAAATATAAATAAATAATAAATAGCCGCACACGTAGGAAAATGAGTGAAACAAGTGCTTCCTCGAGTCATCGCCGCCTCCGAGGAATAACTGGCCTATTAGCATAAAATTACAGGGCAGGTTGTTCGTGCGCAAGTTCGATAACCCGAGGACCTGTGAGGTGTCACATAGCCCACTGCTGTCACCTTCAGCCTCGAGACCGCTCATATCTGTCCTTGTCAAATGATGACCGAGACCCCCATCCGACAGCCACTCTGTACCACGGACTGGGTTATACCACACTGGGTTATTATAACAACTCTTGCCTCGTCGTTATACTTCTTTTTAGGACAGCAAATATGCAATACGTTGCCCAATTCACCTCAGTAATGAGAGCGCTACGCAACATTTGCTTGTGTTTGCAAATGGGGCTGATTAAATTTAAGTCGACACTGTTCAGCTGCCAATATAAATCCATTCGACTGCACGCCACTGTGAGGTAAATATAAGATGATTTTCAGCTTATTACCATGAAGCTGTTTGGAGGCTTTAACTGGTCCGGGCTACGCCAAAGCTATGAGGGCGTCCCGGTGTCGCTCATTTCCACCCGTCATTCCAACCTGAAGGAATCCGGTTTTAACATGCCGTCCACCTCAAACACGCAGGGCAACATGGCCGGATTTAAGGTGTACTTCGTTGACCAAAAAAAACTGCTGAATTTTCTTACCGTTCTGAGCTGACACCAAGTGAAGCATCAGAGCTCCGAATATAATCGCCACCGGCTTTCCTTGATAGGACACCATTCTCGCGATCTGTGGCGAGCAGGTATCTGCCGAGAAGGGATGTTGAAGGGATCAGTTGCTTATTTGACAACACAGCGCAATATACTGGAGAGTTTATATATGCTTAAAAATAACGCATACGATTACGCATAAAACCTGTGCGAGGTAAAATGGATGGCACCTGGGTAAATTGTGAACTGTTGCCCGGTGTATCGCCGCCAAGGACTTACTTGAAGGAGCCACCTCTTTGCATTGCCCAGAAAATCCCGCGAGATTACATCTTCTTGCAACTAAAGGTTTGCGAGACTTGAGCCGTCCTCTCCTCCGTGGTAAATGAACTGTGATAAATTAATTTGCGTTACCTATACTTAACAAGAAGGTTAGAATAATCGGTTGTAATAGTTTTATTCAACCACATATCCTGATTTTCTGAGATTGAGTCGCGCCTAGCCTAGTTCAGAACACAGCACAAGACAGGAGGGCAGAGAGTCCAAGCGGCATATGTCCCAACTGGATTATCTTCTCCGAACTGTTTGAAAATATGGGGTGAGGGAAGGAGACGGAGTTTTTATGTTTTTTAAGTATTTGCTCCGGATACCGACACTGTAGTTTCGGGACTTACAAGATCAATCTGCTTGCCGCATCTGCCACAGCCTTCAGTGACAGAGAAGCTCAGAGTTCCCTTCCTATAATCCAATTTCACTGCTCTGATCACCGTCTGTGCGTTATTCTGCGAAAACAAGGCAATCCCACCTTAATGTTGCGCCAAACAACAGGCCTTTATGAAAAGCCCCCCACCTCCCCGCCACACACACAGTGATAATAATAATAACAATAATAATATTATTATTAATAATAATAAAAACTCTTCGTGCAAACAATTTATAAAACATTCCAGAGCATAACATTGTAACTCCATGAAGAACTCATATTAGAGTAGACATGCTGCTGATTTTGTACCGGGTAAAATTATAATATATATATATATTTTTTCAGTCTTAACAACTTTTTTTTTCTTTTGTGCATTTAATGCTGTAAGAGGACAGTACTGGTGCCATGATTAGAATTTTAGAATTTAGAATGTATATATTAGATTTATTCAGAGTTCTAGAATTTAGAATGTATTTATTAGGATAAGCCCCTTGAGGTGCACCATCTAATTTTCGAGGGTGTCCTGAGTCCTGAGCTGACTGATACCACACATATTAGGCTGCCCGAGAAGGGACAGGAGAGACACTATGTGCTTTAGGTCACTGATGCTCATTACTCTGTTCAAGTACACCCAAGAAGCGTGTATTATATATATATGTATGTATGTGTATTAGTGTATATATATATCACTATTATTTTTATTCATTTAGGTTTTAATTTAGTGTTATTTTATTTTCTTTATGCACTTTGGTCAGCTTATGTTGGATAAAATGTGCTATATAAATAAACTGAACTTGAACTTGAACTTGATGACAAAAATGACAATATGCATCTCTGGTCCATTTCCAGGGATTCAGCAGCAGCACCTCTGCTTAGACACCTTTGGCTCCACAGCAGACTACTGGGCATATGACCCAGTGGCACAATCCTGCCCTCTGCTGGCCAGACCATTCAACTGCAAATGCACCCAGAAGCACCTGCTGTATGTCCAACACATTCTAGTGTGATTTGCTGAAGCATCACAGCTTTAGCCACAGCTTCACAGTATGGGCCCACAGCACTTCGGGCCCTTGGCTCTGCAAAGAGCTTTGATAGCATTCCTGTTGTTATTGATGCTCTATAAATAAAGCAATATACTGAAGTGAACTGAGCAGAAATTGAATCCAGATGAAATATAAATTGGGTTTAATGCAATACTTTATAAATATAAACAACTGGGCAACCACAACCCATTTGACAAAACATTATTACATACTATCATGATTGGAACAATAATACTTCTTGACATTACATTAACGTTTCCAGAGTGAATTAGGGACAGAGAAAGGTGCAGGGACAGTCCCTCTGGAGCAAAGTGAGGGTTAGATGCCTTATAGTGAATAATGTACAGGGACAGTCCCCCTGGAGCAATGTGAGGGTTAGATGCCCACTCCTTTAGGCTGCAGCAGCCTATTATTCAGCATTTGACTTTCTTCTTGAGTAAAAGCGAGAGGCATTTCTTAATGGCCAGGAACAGAGTCAGTAGGAGGAGCAGCAAAGCCACCATCAGTGTCAGTATGACGTCTACAGAATGATAAGCGATCCAGGACATCCTGAAGGACTGTGTGCGCAGGTGAGGGGCGCCTCCGTGCCTCATGACAAACTCGATCCAGAAGATGGCGCGGTCCAGAGGCTTCATGGGCTGGTCATGGTGGATCCTGGAGAGCCTGTGCATGTTCTCCCTGTAGGACGGCTCATGCAGCACCTCCCTCAGCGCCTCCACAAACACTGCTCTGTCCATGGTGGCAATGTCCACCACCTTGGCTGTCCCTCTGGCCACCATCTTGGACAGATTATCAGGCTGGTCTAACACCAGAGGCAAGCCAACTATTGGAACACCATAGTAGATGGCTTCCTGGACACCATTGGTGCCTCCATGGGCCACAAACACTTTAGTCTTTGGGTGGCCCAGCAGGTCATTTTGGGGCATCCAATCCACCAGTAAGGTGTTGTTGCCAAGAGTGGAGGGTCTGGTCCCCTTGTGTCTCCAGATGACTTTTTGGGGAAGCTGAGCAAAAGCAGCTGCGATCTCCTCAGTAATGTCCCTCGGAAGCTCACCAAACAATGTCCCCAGGGACATGATGATGACCCCATGCTCCCCTGAACTTTGGACAAACTCTTCCAGGTCAACAGGAAGTGGTTTAGCAGGCTTGCATTGGAACCCACCCATGTAGACCACGTTGGGCATGGTTGGGCGGGGAAACTCGAAGGTGAAGTCGTTCCTCATGAGCCAAATATCAGCATCCTGGAACAAGGAGAAGTAGTCGACATCGGGGCCAAAGTAGCGTTTGGTGAATGCTGTGTAGTGGGGAGCAACAATCGTTTGCCACTGAAAAAAACCGACAGTCCATGCCAGCACATTCTGGACTCTCTGAAAGAAGGTCATCTTATCTGTGGCTTCGGTTCTTGGGTAGGGGACGTAGGAGAGAGGGGAGGGGGCAATGGCATAGTGGGCCTCTCCATGCACTGTCCACCTGGCGTTAAACACCAAGGGCAGGTGAAGACGTCGAGCCAAGAAGACTCCTCCTCCTATACCTGGATCGGTCAGGACAACTTCGAACTTGGCATCAGTGAGTGATTTCATGAGAGCCTTATCTTCAAACATCATTGCCATCATCTCACACATTTGTCGCTGCATCTCAGACAACTTGTCTATTATTTCCAACTCAAACATCAAGTGGCTCCAAAACCTTTGTTCTTTCCGTATTATCAGAAGTCTCTTCACAAACGAGCTAAAGAACTCCTCGTCGAAACCTCCAGCAGTAGGTATGGTAATGGCGCTGTAGTGGGGAGACTCCTCTTTAATGTACCAGCTGTCGGAAGCTCGCACTACAGTGATGTTGTGTCCTCGGGAGTGTAGCTCCTCAATGATGATCTTCATGTTGACCCAGTGGCTGCCATCGAGTGGTAACACCAGCACTCTGCCCCCAGAGCTGAAGGACAGACTGGCACACAGCACCAATGCTGTCATGGTCCACAGATGCATCTTGCCCTGTCTGAAGAACGCAGAGGATCAGTCACAGTGTGGTCTGCAGGCAGTGTTTGTCCTCAATGATTGGACTAATAGCAGTCGCTGTGTTTTTGCAGTGTCATCCACTGCAGTTGGCCCAATGCTGTTTCATTGTCATTACACTTGAGTTATTGTTAATGTTTAAGCCAGCTCTCCTCCCACAGAACACACACACACACACACGTCTACAGACTGAAGTTCACATAGTGGAAATGGACACACACACATCCACACACACACATGAACACACACACACATGCAGAGCCTATTACACACCTATAATATGGGACTATACAGAGCAATTGTTGCTGGAACAATCTTTTTACCTTCTCAATCAGTGACTGGACAAAAAATAAACATAAACATTTTAGTGACTATTATCAGGCTTTACAAGAGTTAACAAACTTACATAATTTAGGTCCAGGGGGGGGAGATAGGTGTAAAGACTGTCCCACACAGTCTGGTCCAGGGCAGGCTCTAGCCTCACACCTGTGCCAGTAGGTGTGGACATTCCCAGTGAAAACACATGACCATCGTGCCTCTGGTGATTGGGCTTGTGGAGGAGCAACCCCCTGCACCCGTGCCAGGTAAATATGGTACCTTCTTAGTTTGTATTATCGGTGTACTTTTCAAACTTTGCCCTTCTCTGTGACTAGGTGAGCATAGTCAGCACAGAGGGTAAGTGTCTGTAAACTGGTCAGAGGTCATATGGGTTAGTTTGTGTCATGTGTTCAAGCAGCACAGGACGAACAAGTTGAGCTAAAGGACACACATATTCAGAGCTACTGTAAATACGTCCAGTGAATGAAATTATTTTGCCAAAGGACATCAATGAAAGCTAGAAATGTAATTCTAAGGAATGAGGGGTTTACGGCATGCATGCTGAATAGAATGGCCCCCGGGTGAACAGTTGTGATTGCTAAAGTGTTGTGCTTGTGCACATGCACTTCATTGTTTAGCTAATTGCAATGTACAGAGAATGTGCATAGCATTCTACTTGCACAAGGTTTGATACTTCTGATTTTTGTTTGTGCAAACAGAACTTTCCAACTCTGAGGGTATGTGGCATTTTAGCCGGAAACTGACACAAGTTTCAGTACATGAGGCCACAGGAACCCTTCTGATCATTACCTGGAGCTCGTTGGAAAACATCATGGGGTCAAGAAAAAGGTATAAAAATCAATTCATAAGAGCTTAGGAAAAGTTATCGGGAGATTTAAGAAGAGCCAAATCCACTTACTCCTATAAGAAGGCAGGTGTCAAGTTGATTGGTTGCTCTTTTATGACGCAAGGAATTGTGCTGCACATCTTACCTTGTTTTTCTTTAACGGGACATCTTGTGTAGAGCTTTGACAGGAAGCACTGCAGCTCCTCTTTCCTAAGCATTGGGAGAAACTGGATGATCCTTACAACAAACCCTAATATTTCTGGGTCATTTGATGAGGATAGGAGCTTTCCGAAGCAAAAAGCAGAATCTAAAACACAGCCCTGCGGTTAGGTCATATAGTGGCTCTTGGCTGGCTGCCTTAACATGGAAGTGACGTCAAGACTTTGGCATAACTGGCTTTTGCCTACACTCACACATATGGGGCATATCATCCTTAGTTATCCTTAATTTCCTGCGGGATAAATTAAGTATCTCTACTCTACTACTACTGCTTGTAGATCGGCCATCTTTCTTTAACAAAGAGATTGCACTGACCCTTGAACTTTCACCTTTGACCTCTAAAATTGAATGCATGTTAAGGTAGAGCAGCAAAGATGCAGTCTAAATTTAAAGCACACGATTTGAGACATTATTAAGGTATCATGCGGCAGTCGTGTATTAGTTCTACCAAAAACTTTTATTTTGAAGTTTTGGGAGAACCACTGGAAACCTGTATGAGCACCTTTTAAGTGACATACAGTTGAAATGCCTGTTTGAAGCTGCTGTTCATCCTATTGTGATGTCATCAGTTTAAACTCATAGATCAACTCACTCAACTCACAGCACATTCTGAAAGGGAAAATCTGGGCTCTAAATAATGAAACAAGTTCTGTATAATGAGATATGGATTGCTGGGTTTTCAAGAGCTATGCAAAAGTGTTTACACCAAGTTTGAATGGTAAGTGCATAAAAGGCAAATAAGAAAATAGTTAAGAGGATGTAGAAGCAACAAAATCAGAGCAGAGTGGTTTTAATGTTATTGTGAAATGCTAATCAGATAATTTTATTCACATTTGACTTTCTTCTTGAGTAAAAGCGAGAGGCATTTCTTAATGACCAGGAACAGAGTCAGTAGGAGAAGCAGCAAAGCCACCATCAGTGTCAGTATGACGTCTACAGAATGATAAGCGATCCAGGACATCCTGAAGGACTGTGTGCGCAGGTGAGGGGCGCCTCCGTGCCTCATGACAAACTCGATCCAGAAGATGGCGCGGTCCAGAGGCTTCATGGGCTGGTCATGGTGGATCCTGGAGAGCCTGTGCATGTTCTCCCTGTAGGACGGCTCATGCAGCACCTCCCTCAGCGCCTCCACAAACACTGCTCTGTCCATGGTGGCAATGTCCACCACCTTGGCTGTCCCTCTGGCCACCATCTTGGACAGATTATCAGGCTGGTCAAACACTAAGGGCAGGCCAAGTATGGGCACACCATGGTAGATAGCCTCCTGGACACCATTGGTGCCTCCATGGGCCACAAACACTTTAGTCTTTGGGTGGCCCAGCAGGTCATTTTGGGGCATCCAGTCCACCAGTAAGGTGTTGTTGCCAAGAGTGGAGGGTCTGGTCCCCTTGTGTCTCCAGATGACTTTTTGGGGAAGCTGAGCAAAAGCAGCTGCGATCTCCTCAGTAATGTCCCTCGGAAGCTCACCAAACAATGTCCCCAGGGACATGATAATGACTCCATGCTCCCCTGAACTTTGGACAAACTCTTCCAGGTCAACAGGAAGTGGTTTAGCAGGCTTGCATTGGAACCCACCCATGTAGACCACGTTGGGCATGGTTGGGCGGGGAAACTCGAAGGTGAAGTCGTTCCTCATGAGCCAAATATCAGCATCCTGGAACAAGGAGAAGTAGTCGACGTCGGGTCCAAAGTAACGTTTGGTGAGAGCTGTGTAGTGGGCATCAGTCATTCTGCTGAAAATGAGCTGATTCATGAAATACGCAAATACATTCCAAACTCTTTGAGAGAAGGTCATCTTGTCTGTCAGCTCAGCTCCTGGGTAGGGGACGTAGGAGAGAGGGGAGGGGGCAATGGCAAAGTGGGCCTCTCCATGCACTGTCCACCTGACGTTAAACACCAAGGGTAGGTGAAGACGTCGTGCTAGGAACACCCCACCTCCAAAAGCAGGGTCCGTCAGAACCAGGTCATATTTAGCCTCCTGCAGTGACCTCATTAGCCTCTCATCTTCAAACATCAAAGTGACCATTGTACAGATATCCCCATGCATCACTGAGAACCTCTCTATTACCAGATTTGTCAGTGCTGAGTGTGCGGACATGCCTTGCATCCGCAACTGCATAAGTTCAGATGACAGGTTGTCGACCACGTCATCGTGAAACTGTCCCATTGGAAGGGTGAGTGAGGTGTAGTGGGGAGACTCCTCTTTAATGTGCCAGCTGTTTGAACCTCGCACTACAGTGATGTTGTGTCCTCGGGAGTGCAGCTCCTCAATGATGACTTTCATGTTGACCCAGTGGCTGCCATCCACGGGAAACACCAGCACGCTGCCCCCTCTGGCCACAGAGGAGAAGGCAGACAGAGCTGAGGCGGCTAACAGCACCGGGCCAAGCATCCTGGTGCAGCTGCTTCCTCTTCGTCTTTCTCTTCACTCGCACAGTAGATCAGCCAATCACAGCCTGGATCCTAGAGGAACATAGAGAATCTGATGAACACAAACTTTGTTAAGCCAAAAAAGAAATGTATATATGTCATCTCTGGTATTTTTTATGAACTGATACATTCATGATACATGTATGCATGGTCTGTTTTTTTTAATAAACAGCAAACTTTTAAAAATGCTCTTTTCACCCGTTTCAATCAAAAAGTCTTACAGAATATTTCTTAAATAATTGTATTTGGAAAACTAGATTTCAAGGGCATATATATTTATACAAGGTGTGCAATATCCCCTTGATTTGGAAATACTAGTGTCGTATGAAAATTTTAACATCAGAACAGCCTATCTCTTCAGAACATCTACACTACAACATGCATACTAAAAATCCAGAAATAATTTGGCTATTTGTTAACGTGTGTGTCATTTCTATTTAGGCAAGGTGGGGTGACTGGCAGTTGACTGTGGTTGGGTGACGGATGGCCTGGTTGATGTCTTGCATGGCAGCCTTTCACCACTGGTTAATGTGAGGAATCATTACACTGTAAAAGGCTTTGGATATTCTGTTGTGTGAAAAAGAAAGAGAGAGAGAGGAAGAGAGAGAATGCCTGTTTGTTTGCTGTCAAATATGTCTATAGCATTAATCTTCGTGTGTTAAAATTAATTTAGGCTACTTAAGACTGCTTGCTGTACTGTTGACCGTTAACGGTCTTTCGCCTTTTCAACATTCTATTATGGAATTTTGAGACGGTGGCCTTGTAAGCTGGCTGCTGCAAAGTGTCTCGTTTTATGTAGTCTGTAGTTTCGCATAGTCACGGTAGAGAAAACCTTTGGGGCGCACTCGTAGTGCTAAAAAAGCAAGAGGAAAAGAGAAAATGGCAGACAGAATGAGAAAAAGTTGTGTTTGGATGAAAGACTGCAGGTAGGATGCGTGACTTCTTTGACAGCGTTGGTTGGCTAACGTGGCTTCTACATTGCTTAAGTAGTTCATGTTCCCTTTAAGTTTGCTAACTAACACTAGCTGAAGTGTTTTTGTAGATAGTGTTGCCAGTGGTCCTTTTTAAACGTCTGATGTTGTTCATATTGTCTTTTTCTCCATTAAACAACAACATCAATTCACAACCTGCACAGCTGTATATGTGATCTTAGCCCAGCTAGCATAACTGCTAAGACTGTGCTGTGTTCAGTCCGTTGCCCTGTCATCCTAGTTCTAGTTCTCTCAGCGCTGGAGTGGTGGGGGGGGGGGGAGGAGATAAAATGATCTAGTTTTTGTAATAGTGTTGTTTGACATTTTAGTTTCACGAAACCACTATGCTTTTAAGTGGCAAACAAGAACTAAGCCATTAAATTAAATGCTAAACCTGTTTCTATACATAGCTAGCTACAGATATAATGCTAAGCCTATTTACATAGATCTAGGAATGTGTAAAATGCACGAGGATGCACGAAATTACGTTTAATTTTATGAAAAAAAAAATTCTGAGGTAAGACTACCACTCCCACGTGCCTAGCTGCACACAAACATTGAAGATGCTTTTAACACCCTTCATTCATCTGCATGTGCTTGAGCAGTCTGTATTGCTGTGTCGTAGGCTTTGTATTTATACATTTGTATACATTAGCATTGTTTTCTCCAAATAAAGCATGTAACCTCATGTAATTATAGCAATATCCTAGTAATAATAATAAACGTACCACGACTCATAATGATAATAATAAAATAATAATAATAATGTGGGACTGTCAATAACCTAACCTAGGGCTGGCTATCTATCTATCTATCTATCTATCTATCTATCTATCTATCTATCTATCTATCTATCTATCCAGTTGAGAACCACTGACATCTATCTAACTACGCAAGGTCAAATGGTTTGGGGGGTTTAGGAGGGGGAGGGGGGGGGGGCACCAGCAGCTTTGAACCAGCTTTGGGAGGGGGCTCGGCTTTGGGGGGCCCAGCTTGCAAAAGGTTGAGAACCCCTGCTCTAAAAGAATAAATCCTTCCATGAAAAACTGGCAGTCCACATAAACAATAATTATATAATGCTTAAGTTGACATAACAGAATAATTTGAACCCAGGGTCTTTTTCACCATGACAACAAGTTAAACACCCTTTCGGGGGCCATAGAATGTGAAGTTCACCATGTGTTCAGCTCACAGCCAAATGCCTAGTTGTGAACATGCTAAGGAGCCAGTCAGCATAGTTTAACCACTAATAAAGCTCAAAATACCACTACAGTTCTGCAGTCGCATGGACAGGGACCCTGCACATGAAACAGAGTACTCATTAAGTGTACCACGAGTTTATTTAAAAAAAAAAAAAAAAACTGTTTCACAAGACTTACAAACCGATACTGGGTTGCCTCCATGTTAACGGAAAGTCAGAATAAGTCCTTAAAAACAACTTTTCACATGACATTATATCACACTTTGGGAAAAAAAAATAATTTGTAATTAGCTGGATATGGAATTGTTTCACCTCCTCGTGGTAGATATATCCAAAGATCATATGCAGCTAGGCCTGTCACGATAACAAATTTTGCTGGACGATAAGTTGGCCAATAAATTATTGCGATAATCGATAATATTGAATTTCTCGCAACTTTCAAATAATATAATTACAATGATAAAAATTGGATAAAAATGCAATAAAAAATGCAGACACACCCTTTCAAATATCAATAAATGTAGTTTTTGTAGTAGTAGTAATTAAAATAACAATGAAGAATGTCTTTTAAAGTTGCTTATAAACGAGCAGGGGCACCCATGCACGCACGCACACATGCACACACACACAGTAAACAATAACAACACTTACCCAGAGGTGGCATTAACAAGAGCAAGAGATGTCCCAACTGACTGACAACGTTGTCAGTCAGTTGGGACCATTTCGCACTGTCCTGCTTGTATTTAGTTTGCCGACTGAAAAGGGCTGTGATTGTGCTCTGCTGTGATGATGCTGCCGTTGATGTTGATGGAGTTGGGGTTGGGTTTTTTTTGCCCAGCTCGGAAAATTGCACCGGGTGGTTGTATTTTAGGTGCATTATCATGTTTGATGTAGTGCTTGCCTTCGACGGCACCGGCTTGCTACACATGCGGCATATTGGCTCGCAGAGATTCAGTGGTTCACCCTTCTCGTCAGGTTGGAACCCAAAATAGTCCCACACCGGAGCTTTAGCTGTTTTCTTTGCCACCAATTCCATTCTTTTCTTTGATTTAGCCTACTCACTTCTTACCACCGACCATATCATTGGTTCCTCCGTTTGCTGCTGATATCTGACTTTACGTGCAGTCGAATGCTTCCTTGCTGCTGCTAGAGCTCGCGGCCGGCCGGCAGTAGAAAAACACTTCTCTAAAAAGGCGCTAATATGTCACCGGGGCAACGATAAACATTTTTTTTTCTGGGAAGACAAAACTTAATGACAGTGCACCAACTTTCATTCCATTGGGTGGGGAAAGGGGGTGATAACGACGAGCATTTGGGAAAGGGGATGATTGACGACGCGCATTTTTTTTTTTTTTGCGAGGTTTTTTTTTTTTTTTTTTTTTTTTTTTGACTTATCGTGGCCAAAAAAGTGATCGAGCTTGTAAAAACTTATCGGACGATTTATCGACTTATTGAATATCGTGACAGGCTTATATGCAGCTTTATTTAAATACCCAGACACGGTGTTAGAAAGTTTTAAACAGATGTGTGTTGTTTGTGTTATTTGTATGTTTGTATGAATGTGTTTGTTTTTTTTTACTTAGTATTAGCTCCTTGTATTTTTCAACTGCTCTCCTCAGTCATGACCCTCATCAGCAAGTTTATTGTGCTGGCCTGCAGCAGGTGTTTAAAATACCCCAGCAGAGGTCTCCAGTGAAGTCTGAAGTGCCAACTGACGCAGAGATGTAACATGAACCCTCACCTGTAGACCTCCCGCTGAACCTTCTACCCCATGCAGATAGGTAATCTCCATTGGCCCAGCCTTGCTATGCTGTACAGAGTGCACTGTGGCAACCCCATTATGACATGCTGAACATGTGCCAATAAATCTACAATACTTTCAATAGTTGCACACCTTCAAAAGCCACACTAGAGTAATCCAGAAAGAAAGATAATGAAGGGAGAAATGAATAAATCAAGATGATAAGCCATCTATTATGGGTGTCATGAGATGATTGAGTAGAGGGGAACATAAAGGGGTTCACACACTAGCTGTAACATTTTCTTAGAAATCAAAGTGATTCAGCTTACTCGGGTAATTTAACTTAAACATCTTACCAAAAAAGACAGCTGGTTTAACAATTCAGCAAAGCATGCACATGACATAGTAGGGCCTACTGAGAATGCGTGTGTGTTCATGCATGTACCCCTTTATGTGTGAATGCGTGTGTGTCCATGCATGTACCCCTTTATGTGTGTGTGTTCATGCATGTACCCCTTTATGTGTGTGTGTTCATGCATGTACCCCTTTATGTGTGAATGCGTGTGTGTTCATGCATGTACCCCTTTATGTGTGTGTGTTCATGCATGTACCCCTTTATGTGTGTGCAGGGTCCTGTAAATGCTAGTTTTGCAAAACCTCCACCCACTTTGACATACCATGTGTTTAGTATTGTTTATTGTTTAGTATGACAATGCCAAAAACCGGCTTAACTGGTTAAAAAACACTTGTATTAAGAAAGCAGAAAAAGGCAGTAATACAGTGTTGTCCAGCTTTTACTTCAGTCTTTAGCTGATTGTGTAGGGACTCAAAAGACTTTTGAGATTAAGGAAGCACATAATCAGTTCTAAAAAAAATGCCTCTATGCCCCTTAAAGAACACGTAATTGTGAAATACAAATCAAATCAACCTATTCAGATTTAAATTTCTTCTTGAGTAAAAGCGAGAGGCATTTCTTAATGGCCAGGAACAGAGTCAGTAGGAGGAGCAGCAAAGCCACCATCAGTGTCAGTATGACGTCTACAGAATGATAAGCGATCCAGGACATCCTGAAGGACTGTGTGCGCAGGTGAGGGGCGCCTCCGTGCCTCATGACAAACTCGATCCAGAAGATGGCGCGGTCCAGAGGCTTCATGGGCTGGTCATGGTGGATCCTGGAGAGCCTGTGCATGTTCTCCCTGTAGGACGGCTCATGCAGCACCTCCCTCAGCGCCTCCACAAACACTGCTCTGTCCATGGTGGCAATGTCCACCACCTTGGCTGTCCCTCTGGCCACCATCTTGGACAGATTATCAGGCTGGTCAAACACCAGAGGCAAGCCAACTATTGGAACACCATAGTAGATGGCTTCCTGGACACCATTGGTGCCTCCATGGGCCACAAACACTTTAGTCTTTGGGTGGCCCAGCAGGTCATGTTGGGGCATCCAGTCCACCAGTAAGGTGTTGTTGCCAAGAGTGGAGGGTCTGGTCCCCTTGTGTCTCCAGATGACTTTTTGGGGAAGCTGAGCAAAAGCAGCTGCGATCTCCTCAGTAATGTCCCTCGGAAGCTGTGCAACCAGAGTGCCCAAAGACATGATGATGACCCCGTGGTCCCCTGAACTTTGGACAAACTCTTCCAGGTCAACAGGAAGTGGTTTAGCAGGCTTGCATTGGAACCCACCCATGTAGACCACGTTGGGCATGGTTGGGCGGGGAAACTCGAAGGTGAAGTCGTTCCTCATAAGCCAAATATCAGCATCCTGGAACAAGGAGAAGTAGTCAACATCGGGGCCAAAGTAACGTTTGGTGAATGTTGTGTAGTGGGGAGCAACAATGGAAATCTGGTATAAAGCGATAACGTATGTAATAACATTCCGAACTCTTTGAGAGAAGGTCATCTTGTCCGTCAGCTCAACTCCTGGGTAGGGGACGTAGGAGAGAGGGGAGGGGGCAATGGCAAAGTGGGCCTCTCCATGCACTGTCCACCTGACGTTAAACACCAAGGGCAGGTGAAGACGTCGAGCCAAGAAGACCCCTCCTCCTACACCTGGATCGGTCAGGACAACATCGAACTTGGCATCAGTGAGTGATTTCATGAGAGCCTCATCTTCGAACATTACTGTCAGCATTTCAACTACTTGCTGATGTAACTTTGAAAATTTATCCAACAACTCGAGCTCAAGCATCACTCGACTCAAGACAAACTTTTGTTCTCTCCGGATCTTGAGCAGGTTACTAATAAGGGTGACAAAGAACTCCTCATCAGAGCCCACAGAAGGCAGGGTTATAGTACTGTAGTGGGGAGACTCCTCTTTAATGTACCAGCTGTCTAAAGGTCGCGCTACAGTGATGTTGTGTCCTCGGGAGTGCAGCTCCTCAATGATGACCTTCATGTTGACCCAGTGGCTGCCATCGAGTGGGAACACCAGCACTCTGCCCCCAGAGCTGAAGGACAGACTGGCACACAGCACCAATGCTGTCATGGTCCACAGATGCATCTTGCCCTGTCTGAAGAGGAAGGTGACAGTTAGTGTGTTATCCCAATGCAGTTAGGCACACTACACTGAGTTCCCACCAACAGGAACTAGCTTGTACAGGCTTCATGTTTTTAAATCATACATTACTGTACATGAGGTAACTCCAAAGTCCACACTGGTGCAGTGACCACCATAGTAATTTCCAATGGTTTAATCTACAGCTGTTAGCATGAATAATGGGTTTCACTGAGTAGCATGGAAATAAGTTAATACGAGGCCAGCACAGGTGTGTTGGGCTGTGTTGATTCCAAACTAACAGGATGCCACAAGTAAAGTGTGGTGCTCTATATCGAAGCCGGAATGGTGAGGCATGAGAGCACGTAATTTATACGTTTGATTTTTGCTTTAATTTTCTAAGTACATGCCATTTTAAAATGCTTTTAGCTCAAGACTATGCTCTTTTGTTCACAGGAATACTTCTGGAAAAGCTAGGATATCAATGCAACCATAGTTGCAAGACGGGGATTTTCCCCTCTTTCCCTGCCGAGTTGTTCTCTAGACTTGCAGTGTGCTAGGTAGGAATGAAACTCTTTGCAGGCCATGCTCCTGACATTGTACTGGGTGCACAGAATCCCTTTCAGTGAATCAACAGACAAGCGATTCCTCTCTGTGGTCCATTGGGCTTGCATTGCATTGTGAGCAGGTATGGCAAAAAAAAAAACACGGTGCCATCTAAAGCAGCTCTAAATAAAAATCAACACTTTTGGATCTTTTTAAGAATTTGGTCCACCTCTGGTGTGCCTGTAGATGACTGAAGTGTGCATCACTCTTACTTCTACATGAATTTCCTTGGTGACCTTTGAATCATCAGTGTACTGTCTACCCCTTTCCCAGCTAGCTTCCTTTCCCAGCTAGCTTCCTGATGCAGGCCTCTACGTCATTCCAGTCAGGAATTTCACTCAGATCCGTCCACAGAAAGGTAGAAAACTCCAGCATAGGTGCCATGCATTTCCCTAGAATAGACAGCCAAAACATGAACTGTACAAGTCCCGTACTTGAGCACTGAAATGGTCCCACCGTTGCCCATCCCAACATCCCAATTAAATCTTTCTGCTTTTGAGGCAGCATACTCTCGACCTTAAGAGGCATTCAGTTGTTCATCTTGTGTTCACAAAGCATGCTCTGGGCCCTGTTCAGATTCCTCTTCACTTCCACAACTGAGTTGTTCTCCCTCTCCATCTCTTGGACATGCGACTGAAATGCAGACATGAGTGAATGCATGTGCCAGAGGTAAATCTCACTGGACTCCCAAAGCTTCCTGATCTGCATTGGTGGCTTTTCCTGTGAGGAAAAGAAGCTTTTAAAGGTGGATGCATCTGTAGCCATCGCTCAGTCTCTGGGAGTAATGGCAGCCACTGTGTCTTGCTATGATCAACAGCAGCAAACTCACAGGACTCCTGCACTGTGTCTGTGCACATGTGCAGATGTGATCCTTGCGGATCCTTGCGGAGTTAGATAGATGTCAGTGGTTCTCAACTGGATAGATAGATAGATAGATAGATAGATAGATAGATAGATAGATAGATAGATAGCCCTAGGTTAGGTTATTGTTAGGCCCACATTATTATTATTATTATTATTATTATTATTATTATTATTTTGTGCTGATAAATTTTGAAAATGATTTGCATCTAGTGCGTCTGCTAGATGGTGAACACAATTGTTCAGAATATGTGCTGGGCAGCCAACACCAATAAGAGCCATGTTCTGCAAGGACTTTTTTGTAAATTTGCAAAATTTACATTATTTCCTTCGTCATTCCATCAGATTCCTTCAAACACTGTACTGCAGTTGTCCCCAGCAAATGCAATGCATTTAGAAAATAACCCCTTCTTCTCCACTGTGTCTCTTACATACTGAGCAATAGTGTCAGCTCATTTATTTTGGGTGCTTTTAATTTCAGGTAATTTACTTTGCACACCACCGCTCTTCCAATCAAAATACTGAATGTGGCCCAACTTGTAGCCCAAAGGTTGCCGGTTCGACTCCTGACCTGCCAGGTTGGTGGGGAGAGTAATTAACCAGTGCTCCGCCGCATTGCTCCCTTAGGGGTGCACGGGTGAGGCATAAATGTTGTGTGCAGTGTGTGTGCTGTGTCACAATGACAACTGGGAGTTGGGTGTTTCCCAGGTGGGCTTTCACTTTCACTGTACGTTGAAGTGCTTCTAGAGCAGCGTCAACAGAATGTGTGGCTGTCACAGCATTTACAATTGATTCGGTCTTCGTTCGAGCGCATGTGAATTTGTTTGAGTTTGAGCTGTTGGGGAATCTGTGAAAACCTTTCCTAAGGAGCCACATGTGCAGTCCATTGACCTGCAGCTTTCGTGGTGCTTCACCGTGTGAAGAGCATAGGTACCTCCTGCTGCGGTGACAGCTGCACTCTCAGACTTACTTACAAAAATATCTGTGACTTTAGATAATAATAATAATAACCTTTACTTGTATAGCACAATTCATACATACAAGATGCAGCTCAAAGTGCTTTACAGTTTGGCAAGGTCACAACAAGACAACATTTCTGCTGGGCAGCAGTCCAATGGCATCAGAGCAGTTGAACACAGTAACAAAATGGCGCAATGACATAATGATGTAATGACCCATGAATGTGGGCTCTTGCGTGACACAACGCAGACGATGAACTCCAACCCCTCACTGGCTCTGTATGCCTTACATACACACACACACACACACACCCCTCGCTGGCTCTGTATGCTGAACTTGTGTGTACCTGCAGGTCATTGGCACCTTTATTTGCAACAGACACGTAAGTCAGGCACAGGGCTTCATATAGATCACGACAAAGACGAAAATATGGGATTTTTTTCCCTCTAATATTACAGAAATAACACTCTAATAAGAGCCAAGCTGTCACTGGGTCGAGAACAGATGTCAGGGCTGAAATTAGATAAATGTGATATTTTAATAATTAGGTACTTGACTTGACTCTGATAACCTGACTTAACTGAGACGAGTCTGATCAAATATTTGTAAAACATCTGAAATCTGGAACTGGAATCTGTCATCATACATGTCTTGGTCAATTTGATGGACAGTGAGGATATTTGTGTCATAATTTCCAAGGTGGGTATTTAAATAGCAATAGACGGTAGTGTGATGGTCACACTTCAAGCAATTCTTAAAAAAACTACTTAAAGCCTTAAAGTAATGGCATTTACCACAATAAAAATTAAATTAAAATTTCACCACCAAGCTGAACCACTGCAGTATATCTACAGAGGTCTAGGAGAGTGCTTCCCTTCCTAACAAAACTAACAAACACTAAACCAACTCTCTCTTTCTCTGTCCCTGGCTATGTGGAAGTACATGTGCCTGTAGTGTCCCTCCCCCGGGAAACTTATTTAGACACATGCACCTCCCTGTATGTATAAAGGTTGTCTGCTTACTCAGTGTCCCTCTGTTTGCTTATGTCCTTTTTTTTGTAAGTCGCTTTGGATAAAAGCGTCTGCCAAATGCAAAAAAAAGAAAAGAAAGTTTGCGTAAACAGAATTATCGGAGGAGACGTCCGTGTCTGTGTGACCCGGTGTAAGAGTAGGCCCGTTCGAGTAGCACACCGGTCTGTCTACGTCTGTCTAACTTCAGCTACATTGCAGGATGGGTGGGTGTTTAAAAGGCGGCGGTCAAGTCGGACACAAGTCTTTTGTTTACACCACCTGATCTTCGTAGTAGATGGCGGAGAAGTCATATGTTGTGTGTGAGGTACAAGGAGGGGGCGGGCGGTTGTAGTAGGGTGCATTGAGACTTCAAGTTAAGTCGAGTCGTTTTTTTAATAGCACATTTAAACAAAACAACAGAGATGTCCCAAAGTGCTGCACAACACAAGGATGAAAAATAACACGGCAAAACCATAACCCAAAGATCATTAATAGGTATAGCCTACTGACACAAAGCAATACAATAAAAACGAGATTAACAAATACATAAATAAATAAAAGATTGAGCTTGACAGCATCAGATACACGCCCCAGAACAAGCTAAAAAGAGAGAGAAAAGATATGTCTTCAAACTGGACTAAAATAACGTACATATAAGATGAGAAGTTCCGTGACAGAGCGCTACACAACATCCGTGTCCACACGTCAATGAACTTTAAACCAACCAGGGCAAAGTTGCGTCACCACGGAGGCGTTAGTTAGACGATTGTAGCCGCGGAAAAGCAACTGCCAGCGGCTGCACCTTTTGTCTACAGACGGCTACAAGCGGCTACATCACATGGGTTTTTAGGTCATCTGACCTTGTGACGTTTTTGTGACAGCGCCACGCCTTTCTGGCAACTCTGACACAAAGTCTAACCATAATGCAACATTTTCAGCCCACAATGCATCGCTGACTACAGCCGGCTACAGCCGTCTGTAGACGTCTACCCTTATCCGAATACGGCTAGTGTAAGAGGTGTAAGGTGTAAGAGAGCTCCATAGCTGCTCTACTACAAATGCTGCTAGTGTAAAACCATCTTTCCTCATTCAACAATTAAAAAAAGCATTGAGAGCCTTGATGTTCAAAGTTTGTTTGTTTTCACCGTTTTGTCAAACATCTTTTTAAGTAGCGCCTGCTAAAATGTTACCATGTGTGAGCGCATCCTAAGGTTTGCCTTATACAGAGACTGTGACTTTAGATAATAAAAATAATAATAATAACATCTACTTGTATAGCACAATTCATAAATACACGATGCAGGTCAAAGTGCTTTATAGTTTGGCAAGGTCACAAGACAACATTTCTCCAATGGCATCGGAGCAGTTGAACACAGTAACAAAATGATATAATGACGCACTCACGCTACGCAGATAAGCTCCCACCCCTCCCCGGCTCTGTATGCTTGGCTGAACTTGTGTGTACCCGTTTGTTTTCACCGCTTTGTCAAACATCTTTTTAAGTAGCGCCTGCTAAAATGTTACCATGTGTGAACCCTTCCTAAAGATCTTTAAGGTTTGCCTTATATAGAGACTTAAAGGTTTGCCTTATATAGAGACTGTGCGTATGACACTCACCTTACACACAGTCGCTCCCACTAGTAGTCTTCTGGCCCGGGGGTTGGGGCTCCTACGGACAAGACGGCAGACTTCAGGATTAACTCAGGATAGACTCTCCGCATTCGGGCTGAACTGAGCAGGACACCGTGCTGCGTGGAAAACAAAAACATTCCTACTGGGGCGTACGGCGTACGTGGGTGTGTGAGTTGTGTAACCACTGCTGGTGGACCTTGCCAGAGGGGGCAGCTTCCAAAGATTGCGTGTGTCTGTGTAGACTTGTATAGGCAGGTAGTCAACTGACCCTCAGGGGGATAAAACCAAAGAGGAAATCCTCCAGAAAAACATGATCATTGGACACACCCATACACACACACATACACTTGACACCATGATCATTGGACACACACACACACACCCTTCTCCTGTGTGGGACTGGGCAAACTCCGTGAGCCGCATGCTTCTAATCCCTACAGGCTGTCCACAGGAAGAGCATGGGACACACACACACACACACCGTTGATAACATCCACTAGTTGTTATTTCCTGTCACACACACACACCCTTGATAACATCCACTAGTTGCTCATGTCCTATCACACACACACACACACAGACACCCTTGATAACCCACTAGTTGGTCATGTCCTATCACACACACACACACACACACACCGTTGATAACATCCACTAGTTGCTCATGTCCTATCAAGTAGATGAGTTTTAGTAGATTCCTACAGACCCGCTGAAGAGATCCCTGTGCTATTAGGGGATATGGAACAAGTTAGCACTTACTGAAAATCAAGCTGATCTGGATTTAACCCATTAGAGCCATCACTGGCAGCAACAATTTCACACAGATCATGTCAACAAATCATGATTCATAAATCTAGTGAAAAGATTTCTGCTTAATTTGAGGGGGTCAGGACAATGGCCTAACATGGTCGTCACCACTGTGTGTGAGTGTGTTGAGGTAATTACTCATAAATGAGCTAGGACTTATGAGTAGGAAGAATGCATTTGGTTAGTAAGCAGCTTAAAAATGACAAAATGTGGGTTTAAATGTTGAACTGTAATGACCGATTCACTCAAAAGGTGAGGTGACAAACCGGTAACTGAAACTTTTCAAACAGTTTAAAATATTGGTAATCTTTAATAGGATCATACTAATACCTGGGTTCACTATATATCCCCAATGTTGGCTGTCCATTTTCATGCACAATGAAAAGAGATGTTTGGAGAACATTAATAGTTCAGGACAAATAATCCTGAAAAAACAAATGACTTACCACTCCTCGCAACCATTTGGTAAAGTGCCATTGAATCAAAATGTAGTGGTCAGTTAAAACAAACAAACAAACATGGATTTATAATAGTGTAACCCAACACAGATCTACATAAAACAAAGACATGATCTTCCCATGTGCTTTGGTTGTGCCCTTTACTGAGTTAATAATCCCTCTGGTATTATAATATAACTCTATAAATAATATATACTCTGAGAGTATAATATAACGCAGCGTTACTCAAGAGCCGCTCCAGGATTTGTTCTTTGAGAGGAACACTATAGGCCCATTGAACCAACTTAACCTGTTTTTTGAGAGGAACAAAGAGGAAATTGCAGTGATGGTGTGCACATCCACCGTGTAGGTGCAGGATAAAAGAGTCGTAGTACATGAAAAACAAAAAGTGAACGTTTTCGAGCATCAGACTGATGAAGAGCAGTGAGCTCGAAAACATTCACTTGAATTAAAGGAGTAAAAAAGGGAGTAAGTGTGCGGACATTCCTTTTTGTTTTTCATGAGAGGAACAAAGAGGAAATCCCGTAGCTGCTCTTGTGTAACATGGGAAGATCATGTCTTTGTTAGTGTGTTATGATATCCCAATGCAGTAAGGCGCACTACACTATAGGCCTATTGAACAAACTCAACCTGTTTAATCCATCACACATGAGCAGGGAGCAGCCAAGACAACGGTGCCCAGGGAGCGCTGGACAGTCACCACACGCGCACACACACACACACACACACACACACACACACACCTATCGGTGTCCGGAATTGAACCTATGACCTTGAGGATGCCAGTTCCTTAACCGTTAGCCCATGACTGCTACATGTTGAACTGTATCAACGTATATCAATTCTGTAATAAATATATTTGGCACTACATGTGACTTTTATTAATGTATATAGATACCTGTGTGTGTAGTTTTTTTGAAACAGTTTTCAAAAATATAAATCTTATTTCAGAAAGCAATTTTTTTGCACTAGTAAAAAGAAACTGTAAGTAAGCATGCAGCCAGAAACTTATAATTATGACTGATTACACGTTTCTGTGTCTCTTGTTTATTTTAAGACGCACTGAGGTCTTTATGTCACACTAAATCAAGTCAGTGAGCAAGCCAATCATCATAAAATTCTTTATTCATAAACTTGATACAAGTTTACAAATTCTGTACATGGTCAAAATGTCACTTGCAATGGAAAAAAAAAAAAAGCAAGCCAAACCCAGGACATGGCCACGGCGTTAAGAGCATAACTACCACTAGATGGCACCAGAGCACAGCTCCTCCACTCCGGTCCAGCAGGGCCACAGGGGGGCGACAGAGGGGCCGCCGGGCGGGCGGCAAACGACTAGAGCGGTTAGCAACTGAACTTCCTGTTTCCCAGAGGACAGCTTCCTGGCAGCAGCCGTGGCAACAGGGGAACGTAGAACCATCTAGAACCGGTGTGAAAGTTCCATTTGTGTCATTTCTAGTGACGCTGCAGAGCAACATGAGGTGACCTCCATTACTCTGTGTGCGAGGGGACCGAAGCCTTGGCCAACTGGTGATGCACATTATGTGTGTCAGGCTGCATGCCAGACTCCTTAAGGGCCCAACACAACACCACACCACCCAGCAATTTACCTTCCAGATAACGCACATCTGCACAGCTCAACACTGAGTGGTAATGGGGTATCCCGCTCACACACACACACAGAGTGGTAATGGAGTATCCCGCTCAACACACACACACACACACACACAGAGTGGTAATGGAGTATCCCGCTATGTGAATGTTTGACAGCTATGGATGGAAGGGGCATGTTTCTGATGCCCAGTCAGTGTAGCAGATGAAAACGTAAACGCAAGCTCTCAGAGAGATCCAGGCTGGAAAAGTACACGGTTAGATAGGAAGGTCACGTAACGCAGAGACAAGCAGACTTTCAGCGATGACACGTTTCCCAGCTCAGTTACGCCGACGCGAACGACACGTTTGGCCAGCCACCGCCAGACAGGCGTAAAGCGCATCGGGGCCGCTGGCGTGGAGCACTGCTCAAGGTCGGAGGGGCTGCTCAAGGTCAGGGCAGCGGCTGGTAAGGGCCGTTTCCATGAGGCTGAGGAGCAGCATTGTGCTGTTACACTATGCTGTTGTGCTGCCCACATGTGTGTGTGTGTGTGAGTGAGTGTGTGAGTGTGTGTGTGTGTGTGTGAGCAGCATTGTGCTGTTACACTATGCTGTTGTGCTGCCCAAGTGTGAGTGTGTGTGTGTGTGTGTGTGAGCAGCATTGTGCCGTTACGCTATGCTGTTGTGCTGCCCACGTCTACAGAGAATCATTAAGTTTTTCACCGCCCGGCCCGGCTCAAGAGACATCACGTTCTTGACTCGTATCATACTACAAGGTTAAGTTCGGTGTTCAGGTATGACGACGTCTTCCACCTGTGACCCTAGAGGAGGCACACATGCCCACCAACCAATCAGAGCAAGGGAACATGTCCACCAACCAATCAGAGCAAGGGAACATGCCACGCCGCCTGGTCCTGCGGTGAGAGTCCGTGAGCAGATATGGAAAGAGCTGAACAGAGTAAGCATGAAGCAGAACACACCATAAACTATGCCAACATGGACACCTGCACAGCCGCTTCATCTGCTGTGTGTGTGTGTGTGTGTGTGTGTGTGTGGGAAGTGAACTGGAGTGCTATGCATGGCTGCTTTCTCACAGCTTCTTTATCTGTGTGTGTGTGTGTGTGTTTGTGTGTGCGTGCGCGTGCGTGCGTGTGTGTGTGTCTGAACTGGAGTGCTATGCATGGCTGCTCTCTCATGCCTGTCCCATTGCCCCAGGGGACACCATCAGCGTGCATGTGTGTGTGCGCAACATCAGCTATGTGTGTGTGTGTGTGTGTGTGTGTGTGTGTAACATCAGCTAGCAGAAGTCGTCCCAATCTGTGTGACACTCCTCTTTGAAGGCTGCACTTGTTCCTGAGTTTCTGCTAAGAGGATGTCGGGGTGTCTGTGAAGACAGGCCCCTCTGAACACATGTGCGTGGGCGCGCACACACACACAGACACACACACAAGCACACGTACACTGAGTGGTAATGGAGTATCCCGCTAGGCTAGGTGTGTGTGTGTGTGTGTGTGTGTCACCTCTAGGTGGAGACGTGTGTGTGTGTGTGTGTGTGAGAGAGTGTGTGAGTGAGACCTCTAAGTGGAGACGGGGAGAGCTCGAGGTGGAGACGTGTGTGTGTGTGTGAGGGAGAGCTCTAGGTGGAGACGTGTGTGTGTGTGTGTGTGTGAGTGTGTGTGTGAGGGAGAGCTCTAGGTGGGTTTTACATTCGAGGGGAGCCGTGGCGTCAGGTCACTCTTCTACTTCCGTCCGGAACCAGCGCCAGCGGCACACACGCACACACATTCACTGACGCCCCATCTTTGTTTCCGCACACACACGCACATGCGCACACACACTCAGACGCACACACGCATTCACTGACACACGCACGGGTCCCCATCTTAGTTTCGACACACATGGACACCTCACCTCAGTATTACCATCAAATGTCATCAACGTCCTGTGTGTGTGCGCAGGTGTGTGTGCTGGGGTGAGTTTGAGCTATGGTGATGGAGGGCCGTGCGCGTATGTGCAGGTGTGTGTGTGTGTGTGTGTGTGCGTGTGTGTGTGCAGGTGTGAAGTGCAGCACTGTGCTCTGCCGTCGGAGGGCCATGCGTGTGTGTGTGTGCGTGTGTGTGTGCGTGTGTGTGTGTGTATATGTGTGCGTGTGTGTGCAGGTGTGCGTGTGTGTGCAGGTGTGCGTGTGTGTGTATGTGTGCGTGTGTGTGTGTGTGTGTGCAGGTGTGAAGTGCAGCACTGGGCTCCGCAGTCGTCTGCTGTGGGGTTAGCGACATGCTAAAGGCTAGCGCAGATACATGAGGCTAGCCGCTGGTCACTGATTGGTGGTGAATGCGGTCATGTCATCATGTCCACTCCCCCTCTGCCCCGCCCACCCACTTCCTGCCCGGTGCCAACGCTGGTTACTGATTGGTGGTGAATGCTGACGTCATCATGTCCATCATGTCCCCTCTGCCCCACCCCCCACTTCCTGTCCAGTGCCCAGGCTGCGCATTAAGACAATGGGGAGTAAGATACACTACAAGCAGCCCTCAGGAGGAGCGTCCCCGGGGGGGGCACAGGTGCGGGGGCGGCACAGGTTTGGGGGGGGGTTCTGAGACGGCCGTCTGCTGCAGCGCCCCCACACAGTGTCCGAGGCGTTTGTGCTCTTTCTGCCGCCCCCACCCCCATGTCCAGAGGATCTGAGAGTCCACACCAGCCACAGTGACCTCCGGTCCCGACTCAAGGGCAAAGAGGGCAAAGTGGCCATACTGCCCAGCCCACTGCGCCGCACTGGAGTTCACACGTCTGTAGAAGATCAGACGTCCGCGATCAGGAGTTCACACACGTCCGCAGAGGGCATGCAGTCAGTCTGCAGAGGCTCCTGTCCTTCCGTCTGCGTCTGAGGAGGGGCCAGGAGGAGGAGAAGACGAGGAGAAGAGGGGAGTAGGAGGTGGAGGGGAGAGGAGGAAGAAGGGGGAGGGGAGGTCGGCCCCTGAGCAAACGTCCGGCCCGTGGGCCCCCAGGGGTGGCGGTGAGGGGGGGGGGGGGATTGGGGGGCTTAGTGGGCAGCAGCCGTGTGTCCCCATGCAGGTAGGAGCCCCTAGGGAGGGTCCTTCAGTCCCAGTGACGAGGCAGGGGTGAGGCGGGGAGGCACGGCGAGACGTTACACAAAACAGGAAGGGGAAATGAAAGAAAAGAAGCTGAAGGTTTGACCTGAAGATCTGTGCTCCTGGTGCTCGCAAGCACAGCCCCCCCGCCCCACCCCACAGCTACCCGTCCTCCTTGGGGGGGGTGTACCAGCCTGGGGGGGGCAAGCACAAACAACGCACATTACACAACAACAAACAACAACAACAACAAACAACAAACATCATCATCCAACTCCATATAAAACACAAACAACACACATTACACAACAACAACAAACAACAAACAACTCCATCCAACACCATCCATCAGCATACATAACACACACAGCACACATGACAACAACAACAACTCCATACAACTCCAAACAACTCCATCCAACAACAAACAACTCCATCCAACAACAAACAACTCACACTGCACACATTACACACATCATTATCATCATCATACAACAACAAACAACAACAACTCCATCCAACACCACACAAAACATAAAAACACAGGCATCTATCCTCCCGGCTAAGCCAGATGCCCTAAAGCTGGAGTATCCCCGTATTCCCATTCCTGGAGTACTCCCTGTATTCCCACTCCTGGAGTAACCCGATATACCCACTCCTGGAGTATCCCCATATTCCCACTCCTAGAGTACTTCCGGTATTCCCACTCCTGGAGTAACTGGGCTTACCATTCTTCTCGTGGATCTGCACCAGGGACTTGTACGACTGTTGTGCTCTGGCCAGATTGTACTGATTCTGCAGAGAGAGAGAGCAAGACAGAGAGAGAGGGAGAGAGAGACAGAGAGAGGGAGAGCAAGACACCAGGAGAGAGGGAGAGAGAGAGCAAAACAGAGAGAGAGAGAGGGAGAGCAAGACACCAGGAGAGAGGGAGAGAGAGAGAGCAAAACAGAGAGAGAGAGAGAGAGAGAGAGCAAGACACAGAAAGAGAGAGGGAGAGAGCAAGACACAAAGAGAGGAAGAGAGAGAGAGAGACAGAGGGAGAGAGAGAGAGAGACAGAGAGGGAGGGAGAGGGAGGGAGAGCAAGACACAGGGAAAGGGAGAGGGAGAGAGCAAGACACAGGGGCACCAACGTTAGCAGCTGCACCTCTGACTGCACACCACACTGGCATGGCCACACACACACAGACACACTGACAAAGTTCAAGAGCAGACTACACACTGCTGACCCCACTGCAGTGTGTGTGTGTGTGTGTAAGAGTGTGCCACTGCAGTGTGTGTGTGTGTGTGTGTGTGAGAGAGAGAGAGAGAGAGTGTTGGGGTGCAATGAGGGGGCCGAGCACCTCGTTGGCACCGAACTGGACGCGAGCCTTCCCCTTCACCAGGGTGTGGGTGTGTGTGTGTGTGTGTGTGTGTGTGTGTGTGCACCTTGTTGGCGCCGAACTGGACGCGAGCCTTGCCCTTCACCAGGGTGGCGTTAATCTGCATGATGACAGACTCTATGGAGTAGGCACTGCTCCAGCCCTGCAGAGGGGGAGAGAGAGAGAGAGGGAGAGGGAGAGGGAGAGGGAGAGAGAGAGGGTGGGAGAGAAAAAGGGAGGGAGAAAGAGAGATAGAGGAAAAGAGAGAGAGAGGGGGAGGGAGAGAGAGAGGAAGAAAGAGAGAGGAAGGGAGAGAGAGAGGGAGGGAGGGAGAGACGGAGGGGGGGAGGGAGAGAGGGGGGGACACATACACCTGTGAGTGGGTAAGGAGTGGGATACCAAGTGTAAAACACACATAACTGAGCTTCACAGAACCTCCATCTTTGTACATCACCATGACAACCACATGGTGACCCATGACCTACTGATGTCCTTGTGATTGGTCAGCTATATGTGCCCCCAGCCAGCTACATGTTAAGGCATTTTATGGTCTTAGTTTCATTTTAAGCTGATGTGTAGCTCATGTGTGCAGTAAACACATAACTCTAACATGGTAAACACAAACACAAAACACAAACACAAACCTGTTTGGTGAGAAGCTCCATGCACAAGGCCCCCCCACCAAGGACATACCTGTGACAGACAAATCATGTTACACACTACCTGTGACAGACTCATCATTTAAGACACCTTTCCACTGGTCAGGAAAATCACACCAAAACACACAAAAACATTAGTTTCACACATTCCCAGCAGACCAGTAGGAATCAGGCAGAATCTTGAGTGGTGCATGCGGACTAGTTGCTAGGCTGCCTGACCACACAGGAAGCAGCAGGAAGGCCAGAAAGGAGGCGCTTGGTTACATTAGAATGTTCCAGAATGTCTACAATGTTCCCGAATGTCTAGAATGTTCCAAAGAAGGCCAGCGAGCTCACTTACCCTCCGGAGAGAACGGGTGACACTACCCGCACAAACGGCGGGTCAAACGGGAAGTTATCCTGTCAATGAAAACAGACCGATTAGCCTTGGACCACCAGTGAGCCTTGTAACATAGCCTACTACTAAACCCCCACAGAGAAAGCCCCAAGAGGCCTCTGAGGGCATTAACAAGGACCATCCAAGTACAAAATGGCTGACCGAGGCCAGAGGAACCCACCTCACATGAGAAGGCAGAATTAAGCCCAGAGGAACCCACCTTATACGAGAAGTTAAGCCCCAAGAGGCTACAGGGGGCATTAACAAAGACCATCCAAAATGGCTGAGCGAGGCCAGAGGAACCCACCTTATAGGAGAAGTTGAGCAGGATGTAGTCCACCCCCTCCTTCTCCTTCAACACCTGCAGGTCGCTGTGTAGCGGGCTGTCAGGATCCACCCTGTGGAAGAGCAACTCAAACGTCAAAGAGTCACCGAGCATCTCAGAGTCATTCTGATTCAGGAGACCCAAACATGACTGAGCATCTCAGAGTCATTCTGATTCAGGAGACCCAAACATGACCGAGTCATTTTGATTCAGGCAAGGCTGCTACTAGGCTAACATATGGCCACAGAGTCTGCAGGATGCTGTACACAAGTGGATGGCTATTTTTACATTTACATTATTACATTACACATCCAGAGCTACTTACAGGTATTTACAGGGTTTCAGTTACAGTTCCTGGAGCAGTGTGGGTTAGATGCTTTGCTGAAAGGCTTTGCATTTCAACCATAGGTAGGGTGGGATTTGAACCTGCAACCCTCCAATCCCAAGACCAACTCCCTAACCACTAACCACTAGGCCACAACTTAGCAGTTACTTACGTTTTGATCTTCACGTGCCACTCGTAGAGGCTGTCGTTGACCAGCTCCACAGAATAGATCCCTGTGGGAAGCGTGAACACCGTTAATGCAGCAATAAGCATCACATTAAAATCGTTATAAAATGTGACCCACACGTGTAAAAATAAGAATCACATAGGTTTGATCTGACTCTGTGATCAATTGGTCGTCCTGAGACTTTCATCGCTCACCTGACTTGTAACTCTGTGATCGATAGATCTCCCTGAGCTCCTTCATAAGACGATCCGATGCCTGAACGGACCCCGACACAGCACCCTGCAAAACCACAGCACAGCACGGCATTGGTCAGACTCCACTGGACTGAACTCTGCAGCCCCCCAGAAACATTGTTGAGCAGAGGGTCATTCTCCACTCAGTCATTTCATAAACGAGCAAAATACTAAAAAATAAAAATAAATGAATTCATTAATCATCATTATCATTTTTTTAAAATATTGATATTGTATCGAATCGTATCGAGAATCGTATCGAATTGTGACCCTCTGTATCGGAATTGTATCGATTCAGAAAATCCGTATGGATACCCAACCCCAATGGCAGCCCTTATCCTAACCCTAACCCTACTGTAGCCCTCACGTTAAGGTGGTCTTATCTGTATGGATATTCTACTGTAGCCCTCACGTTAAGGTGGTCTTATCTGTATGGATATTCTACTGGCAGCCCTCACGTTTAGGTGGCCTATCCGTATCGATACCCAACCCTACTGGCAGGCCTTATATTAACCCCGACCCTACTGTAGTCCTCACGTTTAGGTGGTCTGTCCATATGGATACCCTACAGTGAACCCTCATGTTTAGGTGGTCTATCCGTATGGATACCCAACCGTACTGGCAGCCCTTATCCGTATGGATACTCTACTGTAGCCCTGACGTTTAGGTGGTCTATCCGTATCGATACCCCACCCTACTGTAGCCCGCGCGTTTAGGTGGTCTATCCTAACCCTAACCCTACTGGCAGCCCTTACCCTAACCCTAACCCTAACCCCACTGTAGCCCTCACGTTTAGGTGGTCCTGTCTCTGGTTCTTGCGTATCCTACTGTAGCCCCAACCCTACTGACAGCCCTCACGTTTAAGTGGTCTATCCATATCGATACCCAAGCCCACTGGCATCCCTTAGCCTAACCCTAACCCTACTGTAGCCCTCATGTTTAGGTGGTCTATCCGTATGGATACCCAACCCCATTGGCAGCCCTCACGTTTAGGTGGTCCTGTCTCTGGTTCTTGCGTATCTTCTCGAGGATGGCGAGGTTCTCCTTCTCGATGCCGTCGTCCTCCGACCTCTTGGCTTCTGCAGGCTCCTCCTTCATCTCGTAGTGGTCTAAGTCCTCAATGTCCTGCTGCACACACACACACGCACACACACACACACACACCGTCATCTACACAAACACACACTCCTCTACATACACACACACAGTTATCTCGTAGTGGTCTAAGTCCTCAATGTCCTGCTGCACACACACACACACACACCGTCATCTACACAGACACACACTCCTCTACATACACACACACAGTCATCTCGTAGTGGTCTAAGTTCTCAATGTCCTGCTGCATACACACACACACACACACACACACACACACACACAGTCATCTACATACACACACACCGCCATCTACAAAGGCCACAATTTGTCAGAGAAACCTTGCTAAGTGAAGACTAGCTTGTCCAAACCACACCTCACTAAGCAGAGACTAACTTGTCCCAGAGAGACCTGGTGATGTAAAGACTAGTGTATTTTCAAGAAAGCACAAAAGAAAGGCTTCCTTAAATAACCCTGGCAGCTGAAAGACTAGGTCCTCGCAAATATAAAGAGTAAGAAAGAACACCTCTCCCATGTCATCTTCCTCCTCATCTTCAGAGGTGTCTGTGGTCCCATGCTGTGAAATCAGAAAATACAAAAAAAAAAACTGAATTACAAAAACACAGGTTCTAAAATATGGCAATTACCTGCCAGTTATTATGAAGTAGGCTACTAATAAACATCGTAGTGCTGTAGGCTTCCCTAGTTATTAATGCTGCGATGGATTATGATAACGCAAGATGAGTATTAATTTTTTCTTTAAAAGAGAAAATTGTCTTGGGCAATTGAGAGAGTGTGTGTCCACATGTTGGCTACCGTAACCGGGGGTGACCCAGCTTCTAGTTCTAGTTAGCTTGGAGCAGGGGTGCCTCAGTAGACCCCTAATGCCATGTGAGAGCAGCGCCCGTACCCCCATGTGAGAATAGCCCCCTACCCCCATGTGAGAGTAGCCCCCTACCCCCATGTGAGAGTAGCCCCCTACCTTTCTCAGAGAGTAGCCCCTAGATTACACCCCGTACCCCATGTGAGAGTAGCCCCCTAACCCCATGTGAGAGTAGTCCCCTAACCCCCATGTGAGAGTAGACCCCTAATGTCATGTGTGAGCACCCCCTACCCCCATGTGAGAGTAGCCCCCTACCTTTCTCAGAGAGTAGCCCCTAACCCCATGTGTGAGTAGCCCCCTAATGTCATGTGTGAGCACCCCCATACTCCCATGTGAGATTACACCCCGTACCCCATGTGAGAGTAGCCCCCACCCCCATGTGTGAGACTAGACCCCTACCCCCATGTGAGAGTAGCCCCCTACCTTTCTCAGAGAGTAGCCCCTAACCCATGTGAGAGTAGAGCCCTAATGTCATGTGTGAGCACCCCCATACTCCCATGTGAGATTACACCCCGTACCCCATGTGTGAGAGTAGCCCCCACCCCCATGTGTGAGACTAGACCCCTACCCCCATGTGAGAGTAGCCCCCTAACCCATGTGAGAGTAGACCCCTACCCCCATGTGAGATTACACCCTTAACCCCATGTGAGAGTAGACCCCTACCACCATGTGAGGATATGCCCCTACCCCCATGTATCCACATAGACCCCTACCACCATGTGAGAGTAGGACCCTATCGCCATGTGTGAGAGTAGCCCCCCACCCCCATGTATGCCCTAACCCCATGTATCCCCGTAGGCTCCTACCCCATGTTAGAGTAGACCCCACCCCCATGTGTGAGAGTAGCCCTCATACCCCCATGTATGCCCTAACCCCATGTATCCCCGTAGGCTCCTACCCCATGTGCCTTCCTGTCCTGGAGGGGGGCGGGGGGGAGGGGCTGGTCCAGCATCTCCACGTCAGGGTGCTGCGGCAGGTTGTAGAGGCGGCACAGGTCACAGATCAGCCGCTTCAGCTGCTGCAGGAGCTGCTCACACACACACACACACACACACACACACACACACACACACACACACACACACACACACACACGCACACAGTAAAGAGAACACATGTGCATTAGGTCATGTGTATACTGTGTAAAAGGTGTGTGTGTGTGTAAATATATATGTGTGAGGATCTGTATAATGTGTGAACAGTTATAGTGTGTGTGTGTGTGTGTGTGTGTGTGTGTGTGTGCTAGGTCATGTGTATACCGTGTGAAAGGATGTATGCGTGTTTGTGAGGTCATGTGTATACTGTGTGTGTGTGTGTGTGTATTAAGTCATGTGTATACTATGTGAAAGGATGTGTGCGTGTTTGTGAGGTCATGTGTATACTGTGTGAAAGGATGTGTGTGTGCATGTGTATACTGTGTGTGTGTGTGTGTGTATTAGGTCATGTGTATACTATGTGAAAGGATGCGTGTGTGTGTGTGTGTGTGTGCATGTGTATACTGTGTGAAAGGATGTGTGTATAGCCTGTATAGTTTGTGTGTTTACCACATGAGGTCATGAATGCTAAGTGAGAAGGAAGTCATGTGCATGTGTAAGGTCTGAGTGTGTGTGTGTGTGTGTGTGTGGTCATGTGTATACTATGTGAAAGGATGTGTGTATAGCCTGGTTGGAGAGTTTGTGTGTTAACCACATGAGGTCATGTATGCTAAATGAGAAGGAAGTCATGTGCATGTGTAAGGTCTGTGTGTGTGTGTGTGTGTGTGTGTGTGTGTGTGTGTGTGTGAGGTCATGACTGCCATGTGAAAGGCCATGCGTGCTTGTGGTCATGTGTTTGTTTAAGAGGATGTGTGTGCTGTGTGAGAGGCCACGCGTGCTTTGTGAAGGACTGAGTGTATGCGCGTGTGTGTGTGTATGTGTGTGTGTGTTTATGTTAGTGTGTGTGTGTGTGTGTTTATGTTAGTGTGTGTGTGTGTGTACATGTGTGTGTGTGTGTTTATGTTAGTGTGTGTATGTGTGTGTGTGTGTGTGTGCGTCTGTATGTGTGTATACATGTGTGTGTGTGTGTGTATACATGTGTATTTGTGTGTGTGTGTGTTTCTCGTACCAGAGTGCTCCCCCTCCTCACATCATCCCGCCTGTGTGTGTGTGTGTGTGTGTGTGTGTGTGTGTGTGTCGTACCAGAGTGCTCCCCCTCCTCACATCGTCCAGCCTCTCCAGCACCTCTGCCAGGCTCGGGTCATCGGAGTCCACAAACCATATGGGGGCAGTGGCAGGGTAGGATTCCTGATGGGACAAAACACACACACACACACACACACACACAGTTCAGCCTTCTCATGACACACACAACACACACTTCTCACGACACGCACAACACACACTTTAGCCTTCTCATGACACACACACATACACCTTCTGCCTTCTCACGACACACACAACACACACTTCTCATAACACACACACACACCCTAGCCTTCTCATGACACACACCCTTGCCTTCTCATGACACACAACACACACTTCTCACGACACGCACAACACACATTCTCAATCTTCTCATGACACACACACACACACTCTCAGCCTTCTCATGACACACACACACTTCAGCCTTCCCATGACAGAACACAGAACCACAGTACCTCAGTCTACTTATGACAGAACACACCACAACCTTCTCATGACACACACAACTCACCTCAACCTTCTAATGACAGAACCACAGAACCTCATTGTTTACAACAGACAGAACCACAGACCATCAGTCTAAACATGACACTCAGTACAGCGAGCCACAGCACACCACTCTCCTCATTTACCACCAATCACGGACCTCCAGCTACGTCATTGGCCAGTGCTGACAGGGCCTACTGCGCAGCAGTGATGACACACATATGTGCTTATTGCAGGGCACCATGACACTGGTCTCTCCCTGACTTAGCCCAGTAGAAGCACAGCACTTCTGATAGGTCAGCTTCAATGTCCGTCACACAAGGAGGGCGGCATGAGTAAAATAATAGTAGATGTGAGCAAATTAACCCCTGTTAGTTAAAATTGTCATTCTGATCAAAAATGGAACTGTGCAGCTGATCTGATACAGCACTTTATGTCAATATGCACAGCATCAGTCCCTGTGATGTTTAGAACCCTGTTCACTTTATTTAAATATTATTATTAGTTACCATGCGTACATTTCAATAACATACCTACCAGCCGAGATCCCTACGCATTTCAGCTGACTGACACTACCACTGGTACCTACCCTAGGCCTGTGGGCCTGTGTAAACGTCAACATATGGGGAGAATGCATCACGGTTGTCTAACGTTGTCTTTATCAAGTTAATATTCGCACTGCGGTCAAAGTGCACCTCATCACACCTACGACTACTTTGCAACAATAAAAACCCAACCTCGGAAAGGTCTTATATAAATCTATTAAAGGAAATACAAGCGGCAGTACTGTAGCGATGAGAGGGGTGCTATGAGAACATGCTACATCTACAGTAAAGGTGACCAGCTGTGAACCACACTAGTTGATAATTACTTTCACAGACTTGCATAACCAACTCGTATTAAATGGTCATAGGCAGAGACTGGGTCATTAACAAAAAGATTTTTCTCCTTGTTGAAATGGCGTCGCAATAGATTGTACAAAACGTGAAAAACATGTCGTGTGCAACACAACACTTGCTTTTCCTGTATGGATAACAAGCCAACGACATCACGTCACTGCCGAGGTGCATGCTAGCAGGCTAGCTACATTGTTCTTTTGCAAAACACTGCGACCTACTACCTTCAATGATGGCCATAAAATCCTTAAGAGGAAACAGTCCACTGATTTAACATTTGCTGTCACAACTAGATAACGTTGCATTCACAAAAGCAGATGTCAAAAGTGTACCAACTACACAAGTAATGATAGCTGGCTAACGTTAGGTAATAGTAGTCAACAACATAATCTTGACAATTTACCGCAACATTTTACTCAGTCACAACGCTCTCTTATCTTCTATATAGTATATAGAATGGCCCTTTACGAGTTGCTGCATTACGTTATATTCTGTTCCCAGTCAAGAAATTAATTAGAAAGCTGCTAACTACGATGAACACAAGCTAGGGTGGGAATAACTTTGCTGGAGGAGAAAGCTAGCTTTACCACTAAAGCAAAGCTTCCTAACAAAACTAGCCTGCGAGCTAACCAACGTTGTAGTTATCTCAGGTTAACTACAAACAGCGTTCCTGTTAGCAATGGTAAATAAGTTATATGGACCTCATAATAGCCTAATGCGTATCCCATTCCAGTGTCAAAGTGCTGCTGTTACAACACAGAAACACAAAGGCATTGCAAAGGCAAGTGATGAAGACTAAACTGATGTCAGCCCGAATCACTAACATTCTGCTTACAGGTTCAGCAGCTTCCCTTTTAGCAATGGTTAGTAACTCTTGAATTTGAACTCTTGTTCATACCTGGCTAAAGATGTTATCTGAATTTCAAATAATTATCTCTTAACTGTATTTTGTCTCCTGGATTCTCTTCTATTTGTTATGCTATTGTTTTGAAGTATAATGCTATGGCTGATTATTGTCACGTTGAACGAAAGTTTAGATGTTAGGATACCAACCCATCACTACCAGCTCGCTGAACACTCACGTTAGCTGTCGCTAGCTGAGTTGATTTTAGGGCTTCAGACGAAGCAAATGCTACAGACGTACCACCCATGACTATTACAACTTGCCTTAACTGACAATAAGCTCCGAAGATGGTGATACACCTTCTTATACAGTATGCTGCTATCTGGAATGCTGTTGTCTTGTTTGGTTCATTAAACAGTGTGACTTTTTCGCAAATCGGGCCTAAAACAGCAAGCTATCTATGCTAACTAGCTACTAGCTCAACCCAACTAACTCTAGCATATCCTCATCCCCGGTCATCTTACCGTGATGTTGCAATGTATTATCAGGGGTTTTTCGCCGGTCACATTGAACTGGCAGCTGAGTTCATCTGGCTTCCAGTCGATAATTCGAAAACGTTCGTGGTTTTGGTCAAAAATTGACTCCAGAAACTTTAATTCGGCCTTGAGCCCCGATACCGACATCTTCCACTCATCGCCAGCCAACCCGCGGGGAAGAGGGGAAGTTGCAAACTACCGCGACCAAGCAATACTGCCTGGTTTACAGACCTCGCATTGATGGAGACCGCGGTAACAGTAATATGACAGGTCTCAAGAGATGGGAAAGATCTTGCCCACACTGACAGACTCTAAACAAGAAGTTTATTCACCTTTTCAGATCTTACTCACTTGTGTAAATGTTAGCCTGAACTTCAACATAGATAGAGAGCTTATGATGAAAGTGACAGGATTGGCACCAGATGTAGGCCCACACACAGAAAGGTGTCATTTTGGAATATTGCTTGTAGGTAACACACAGGCAAAAAACAGCTGTAGTTGCAAATGTCATTCATATCTATGGCACCTTACATTTTAACATGCATTATGACAGTGTACTGCTGTTCTGGTGTGTGTGCATCCTGCCCAAATTACACTAACCCTAGCCAGATACTTTGCAAAACTTAAATAACTTAAAACTTAAGCATAAAACCTAAAATACCAATATCTCACAAAAATAAAGGTTACTCTTAAGATCAGACTTTTTGGATTACAACAGCTCTAGTGATTAGATTTACACAGTTTGCATTTAATGTGCTAACAATATGCACCAAACTTTAAGTAAAACTGACTCAAATGACAGTGCTGTGTGTAGACAAAAGAATAAAATTGCTTTCATAGTCCGAGGTAGTTTCCATATGTTGCGGCATATGCATCCTGCCTGTGATTGTACAATGTGTAAACAATAATAAAAAAAAAAAACAAAGAGGCAGTATCAGTGATACTCTTGATATTGTAGAGAGTGTCATTCCCACATGCATGTTACTGTTCAGTCACAGACACCACGTTAGCTCCCCTGTCAATCATGCAGTATGCAGTAGTGCCACTGTGGGAGCAGCACTGGTAGGCCTGATGCCTGATGCCTGATGACTGGGCCTTAGTGAAGGGGCTACTAGAGGCTACATACAGCGCTGTTACTGAGTCAGGCTGACTGCTCACTGGAGCCAGTGTCTGTGGAGGGGGGGGGAGAGAGTCAGGGTCCCCCCAGCAAAGATGAGCTCCAGGGCGGCCTGGATGAGGGGGGGGACTGGGTGTCTCCCCCTGGGGGGGGGGGCTGTGGAGGGGGGGGGAACTGGATGTCTCCCCATGGGGGGGGGGGGGGGGGGGGGGGGTTAAGGGGACTCAGGGTGCCCCCCCGGCGAAGATGAGCTCCAGGGCGGCCTGGATGAGGGGGGGACTGGGTGTCTCCCCTGGGGTGGGGGGCTGCGGAGGGGGGGGTGGGACTCAGGGTGCCTGGATGAGGGGGGGGCTGGGTGTCTCCCCCTGGGGTGGGGGGCTGTGGAGGGGGGGGGTGGGACTCAGGGTGCCTGGATGAGGGGGGGGCTGGGTGTCTCCCCCTGGGGTGGGGGGCTGCGGAGGGGGGGGGTGGGACTCAGGGTGCCTGGATAAGGGGGGCACTGAGGTGGGGGGCTGTGGAGGGGGGGGCAGGACTCAGGGTGCCCCCCCAGCGAAGATGAGCTCCAGGGCGGCCTGGATGTCCCCCCCGGTGGCCTGTAGCGCTCGCAGGATGAGCTCCTCGTCCCTGATGCCCATATCCCTCAGCTGCTGCAGCTGGGACTGCCACTGGCTCTGCACACACACACACACACACACACACACACACACACACACACACACACACACACGCACACGCACGCACGCACACACACACACACACACACACACAGCAATATTTTAATATTTTTATTCTTAGCAGGATGCATCTGCATAAACACACTGGCTGTAGCTCACCTGCAGGTACAACACATAAGATACCTGCAGAGCCCACCTAAGCCAGCATAAACCTCCTGTATGAGGGCTAGGTGGGCCTCGAGGTCCACCTAACCCCCTAGGAGAGGCTGACCTGCAGGTACAAGACATAGGATACACATGCAGACCCCACCTAACACACTGTATGAGGCTCACCTAGCCTTCATAACCCCCTTGTAAGAGGCCCACCTAACCCCTGGAGAAAGGCCCACCTAACCCTCCTAACCCCCCTGTACGAGCCCCACCTAACGCTCGTAACTCCCCCAAGGAAGGCTCACCTGCAGGGAGGACACATAAGATAGCTGCAGAGCCCACCTAACCCCCATAACCGCTCTGAGAAAGGCCCACCCAACCCTCCTAACCGCCCTGTACGAGCCCCACCTAGCCCTCATATCCCCCCTGGGAAAGGCCGACCTAACCCCCATAACCCCCCTGTCAGAGGCCCACCTAACCCCCGTAACCGCCCTGGGAGAGGCCTACCTAACCCCACCTAACCCTCCTATCCCCCCTGGGAGAGGCCCACCTGCAGGGAGGACATGCTGGACACCTGCAGGGCCTGCTGGAGCGCCTGGTTGAACAGGTCACTGGTGATGGGGGTGCCGGCCGGGACAGGGGACACACCTGAGGACGGACCCTGGCAGGAACAAGCCACACCCCCACACAGCATCAGAGAAAGAAGCCACACCCCCACGCAGCATCAGAGAAAGAAGCCACACCCACTGGGTTACACAGCAGCAGAGACACCAGTCATACTGCACCACTGCATTGCGTAGTTCTTGTGGTGTAAAAATGTATCAGACCTCTGTTCCTCTAAGGCTGATAATGTTAAAGAGAATCTGAAACAGCTCCTTTACTGTTGGTGTACCGGATATGGCATCTTGTGTTTTATTACTGTAAGTCTGAGAAGCACACACCCACTATTATTTTAGTGTGCATTTAAGGACAATCCGGCATTAGTTGTGTATGAAGTCAATACCTCTTTACACTTAGTCTACCCTAAAGGATGTTAATACAGACGCCATCAGTAAAAGCTATCCAGTTTAAGCTCTTCTACTTTTTCTACTGAAGCCGTTCATGCTATTGATCTGTTCTATGTCACCTACCTAGACACTACAGAGGAAAACTATCTAGCAATTAGCAATTATGCAATTATTATTACTCTGCCTTGTTTACATTGTGTATTTCCCACTGATGCTCATTATTGTGCAATGTCACTGTAAATAAATAAATAAATAAATAAATTATGAATATATAACTACATGTGTTTTTAAAAGATATCTCCTCAGTCATTTAGACTACCACAGTTAAAATGCCCTTATGTGGCCCTAATGTAGCCCTAATAGAGCCCTAATGCAGCTTTGATTGGCCCTAATGTGGCCCTGATGTAGCCCTGATATGGCCCTAATGTGGCCCTGATGTAGTCCTGATGTGGCCCTGATGTGGCCCTGATGTGGCTCGCTGTCTCTCTCTCACTCACTCTCACTTGCCTTCCAGGTGTGCTTGTTTACATTGTGTCTTTCCACTGATGCTCATTAATGTGCAATGTCGCTGTAAATAAAGAAATAAATAAATTATGAATATATAACTATATGTGTGTGCAGGGTGGACCACCACTGTTTAAGACTGTATCTCCTCAGTTGTTTAGACTACCACAGTTAAAATGCCCTTATGTGGCCCTGATGTAGCCCTGATGTGGCCCTGATGTGGCCCTGATGTGGATATAACTATATGTGTGTGCAGGGTGGACCACCACTGTTTAAGACTGTATCTCCTCAGTCATTTACACCACCACAGCTAAAATGCCAGTGAAGGCTGATTGAGCTCTCCTTCCTAGTGATGCTCTGCTTTAAGAGCATGAACGCCAGAGGATGGGCACCATGTGGCCCTGATGTGGCCCTGATGTAGCCCTGATGTAGCCCTGATATGGCTCTGATGTGGCCCTGATATGGCCCTGATGTGGCCCGCTGTCTCTCTCTCACTCACTCTCACTTGCCTTCCAGTGATGCCCTGCTCTATGAGCATGAATGCCAGAGGATGAGGACTATGGTCTCTTGAGCTGGTGTGGCCCTGATATGGCCCTGATGTAGCCCTGATATGGCCCTGATGTGGCCCTGATGCGGCCCTGATATGGCCCTGATGTAGCCCTGATGCGTCACTGATGTGGCCCTGATATACACCTGATGTAGCCCTGATATCGCCCTGATATGGCCCTGATGTGGCCCTGATATCGCCCTGATGTGGCTCGCTGTCTCTCTCTCACTCACTCTCACTTGCCTTCCAGTGATGCCCTGCTCTAAGAGCATGAACGCCAGAGGATGAGGACTATGGTCTCTTGAGCTGGTGTGGCCCTGATGTGGCCCTGATATAGTCCTAATGTAGCTATGATTTGGCCCTGATGTGCCCCTGATGTAGTCCTGATATAGCCCTGATATAGTCCTAATGTAGCCCTGATGCAGCCCTAATGTAGCTATGATTTGGCCCTGATGTGCCCCTGATGTAGTCCTGATATAGCCCTGATGTAGCCCTAATGTGGCCCTGATGTAGCCCTAATATAGCCCTGATTTGGCCCTGGATAACGGCAGAGGATGACCCCTATGGCCTCTTGAGCAGACCCACCCCTGATGTGGCCCTCATATAGCCCTGATGTAGCTATGATGTGGCCCTGATGTAGCCCTAACATAGCCCTAACATAGCCCTAATGTAGCTATGATTTGGCCCTGATGTAGCCCTGATATAGCCCTAATGTGGCCCTCATATAGCCCTAATGTAGCTATGATGTGGCCCTGATGTAGCCCTAACATAGCCCTAATGTAGCTATGACTTGGCCCTGATGTAGCCCTGATATCGCCCTGATATCACCCTGATGTAGCCCTGATGTAGCCCTGATGTGGCCCTGATGTGGCCCTGATATGGCCCTGATGTGGCCCTGATATGGCCCTGATGTAGCCCTGATGTGGCCCGCTGTCTCTCTCTCACTCACGCTCACTTGCCTTCCAGGGATGCCCTGCTCTATGAGCATGAACACCAGAGGATGAGCACTATGGTCTCTTGAGCTGGTGTGGCCCTGATGTGGCCCTGATGTAGCCCTGATATGGCCCTGATGCGGCCCTGATGTAGCTATGATTTGGCCCTGATGTGCCCCTGATGTAGTCCTGATATACACCTGATGTAGCCCTAATGTGGCCCTGATGTAGCCCTAATATAGCCCTGATGTAGCCCTGGATAACAGCAGAGGATGACCCCTATGGCCTCTTGAGCAGACCCACCCCTGATGTGGCCCTCATATAGCCCTGATGTAGCTATGATGTGGCCCTGATGTAGCCCTAACATAGCCCTAACATAGCCCTAATGTAGCTATGATTTGGCCCTGATGTAGCCCTGATATAGCCCTAATGTGGCCCTCATATAGCCCTAATGTAGCTATGATGTGGCCCTGATGTGGCCCTGATGTAGCCCTAATAATATATATATGGATAATGGCAGAAGATGACCCCTATGGCCTCTTCAGCAGAAGCGGCCCTGAGGAGGGCGGCGGGCGGCGAGTGGTGGGCGGTACCTGGTTGGCGGTGGTGGGCGTGGCTGCGCTGCTGTCAGGGGTGCTGGCCAATGCCAGGGCGGTCGCCAGCTCGCTCTGGGTGATGGGGCGGGGCCCCAGAGTACCGCTGTAGCCCAGCGTCACCGGCCGCATGCCCCCCGCACCCCCACTGCTGGTGGAGGGACCCCCGCCCCCCCCACCACGACTGCCCTGAAAGGTCACACAAGGTCATGTCAAGGTCACGTCAAGGTTATTTAAAAAAAAGTTAAATTAAAAATATATTTTCAGGATAGTGTGTGATGTGCTTATGATGTGCTTATAGGAGTGATGTGTTTATGATGCGTATGTGTTACAGAAAAGCATGGTTAGGGTCACAGCCTGTCTTACACGTGAGACACCACTAGGGGGTGTGTGAGCAAAGACCTTACCGACTGCATGTCGTCATCGTCGTCAGACAGGCCCTCAAACAGAAACCCTCCTGCGGAATAATCATCAAATTAGCAACAGAAACCCTCCTGTGGAATAATCATCACATTAGCAACAGAAACCCTCCTGTGGAATAATTATGAAGTTAGCGTAAGAAACCCTCCTGTAGAATAAATATGAAATTAGTAACTTGTTCATTCCTGAAATGTTTTCACAACTTGCCAAGGGAGCTGTGGTAATAAATTCAGAAGCATGGGCTGTTGTGCCCACTGTAAGATTTAAAAGTGATTATAATTAAACACAGCAAGTATAACACAAATATTTTAGACGAACAGGAGGGTTTGAATTTTCTGCTAAATAACTGGCGCTACATGCAGACAGGGCATCTGCTCGGAGACTTGACAAGGCTGACTAGTTTCAAATGTGCTTTTCGGTTTATTTGTTTGTTTGTTTGTTTGTTTGTTTGTTTGTGTGCTTGTTTATCGGCCGAGCTCTCTGGCTGAGGGAGCGTCTGCGTGGGTTTATTTATATCAGCGGGCGGCCGGCCAACCGCGCTCGTCCTGCTGGTCACCATGCCAACGCTGGACGGGCCACACACTCGCTGTAGCATGCACATGCGCGCCAGAAATCTTTCTGTGTGCCGCCAGCGACACCACGCTGCCATTTGCTATTTTTAAGGTTTTTCATTTGTTTGATTGGGAACAATGTCATTACATAAGACGTCATTTCACTATTGGAACTGCTCACGAACGTCTCCGAGCAACAGCCCTGCCTGGCCCCGCCCACTTCCTGTGTGAGAGGCCCGTCCACATGGTCCCACCCACTTCCTGTGTCAAGGGCCGCCCACCTGGCACGTCGCCGAATGATCCGGAGGAGAGGGTGCGGGAGGAGGGGCCGCTGGTCTGCGTCGGCGTGCTGCCCGCCACTGAGTGCAGCACCAGCACGATGGCGTTCACCAGCGCGGGGTGGGAGCTGCTCAGCCTGCATGGGCACACCACAGCCAATCAGCAACCGCCATACCACACCACAGCCAATCAGCACAGGGCACACTACACCACAGCCAATCAGCACAGGGGACACTACACACAACAGCCAATCAGCACAGGGGACACTACACACCACAGCC
>CM059268.1:1115894-1120894 GCA_030347295.1 Setipinna tenuifilis | reverse complement strand
TTATCATGTAGTGCCACAGTACACCAGATGTAGTATAGTGTAATGTGGTGTAGTGTGGTGTATTATAATTTAATATAGTATAGTATAGTGTAGTGTAGTGTAGTGTAGTGTAGTGTAATGTAGTGTAGTGTGGTGTAGTGTTGTGTAGTGTAGTGTAGTGTATTGTAATATACCGGCAATGTAGTATAGTGTAATGTGGTGTAGTGTGGTGTATTATAATGTAATATAGTATTGTGTAGTATAGTGTAGTGTAGTGTAGTGTAGTGTAATGTGGTGTAGTGTGGTGCATTCAGTGCATCTGGCTTCACCTGTGCATAGCATGCCAGCAGAGGTGCCAACCCTGGAGTCAGACAGTAAAAACCCACATTAACACAGGTGACTTCACTGAGTAGCTGATCCACCTGTCTTGAGTGCTCATTACAATCAGCTGATTCAGAGCTGGGTGGATCAAATTTGTGGCAGGGTTTTTACTTTCTGAACTCGGGATTGACACCTCTGTATACCACTACACTAAGAGTTAAGGCGAGAAAAACAAAACAAAACATGATAATATGAAGGTTACTGTGAGCTTGGCATAATGCGACAGACACATTACACCTTAGAGTTAGTACATTTGAATCTGACATGAACACAGCGTTAAGACTCGAATCACAGCGTGTAACTGTAGGCTGCACGCGGGCTACTTGCCAACCTATGAGGTCCGGATCCGGTACGGCATCAGGTAGCTGCGCAGACACGAGCTGCTTCAGAGTCGCCACGCGATACCCTCCAGGAGGAACGTCCCCGGGCTCGCTCTCGGGAAACTGTAGCACCGACTTGGGGAAAGACGGCTGGTCCACCAGCTTCAGTGACAGACGCCATTCTGGAAAGGCCATCATTTTTGCCAAGGCGGGCGAATGTGTAAGCAGTGGTGCTGGTCAAATGAAAACAGATGATGGCTACCTTGATGCCAAGTCTTGCGCGTTTTCAAAGAGAAAGCCCACTTCATGAAACAGTCGGTGCGACGGACATTAATTAAATGTGATACGAGATTGAAGCTACACCATTAACATGACAATTAAAACTTTTAAAACAGCGAACAGTCTTGGTATATACATGTACGTTAAAATCTAAATCTAATCCTTTTAAATAACCTTCTGGAAGAGACGTTTACAGGCGCGCGCGCACAGTGACGTTGTTCAGCACTGCTAGTCAACACAACACAGGGATTCTGGGAACTGTAGTCTGCACGGCTCGTAGCGTTCAATTCAGTTGTTGCATTCTGTACTGGCAAATCCAAATAGTAGCATTAAAATGTAGGTTACATCTGCGTAGGGACATCTTTCTAAAACTGAGGATCTGCACAAGACGAAATGGATGACCGATTGGGCTACCACTGTCCACACACACACACACACACACACACACACACACACCATCTCCTCATAGCTCCCCACACACACACACACACACACCAGTGTACCGTTAGCTTTAGTGGGGAACTATACCTGTCAACTGTACTCTAGCTGGTCTCTATTGTAGCTGGTCTCTATTGTAGCTGTGTCTCTACTCCAGCTGGTCTCTATTGTAGCTGGTCTCTATTGTAGCTGGTCTCTAATCCAGCTGGTCTCTATTGTAGCTGTGTCTCTATTGTAGCTGGTCTCTATTGTAGCTGGTCTCTATTGTAGCTGGTCTCTAATCCAGCTGGTCTCTATTGTAGCTGGTCTCTATTGTCGCTGGTCTCTATTGTAGCTGGTCTCTATTGTCGCTGGTCTCTATTGTAGCTGTGTCTCTACTCCAGCTGGTCTCTATTGTAGCTGGTCTCTATTGTAGCTGTGTCTCTAATCCAGCTGGTCTCTATTGTAGCTGTGTCTCTACTCCAGCTGGTCTCTATTGTACCTGTGTCTCTACTCCAGTTACTCTGTCACTAAACAAACATTTTCAAATGTTAAAGACTGGGATGATTATAATTGTCTGAGGGGTTGAAGGTGTCTGTCCCACTGCACCATATAAATAGCAGGTTTACACACCGCAGTCAAGTCAGACATATGGGCGTGCGTGCGTGTGTGTGTGTCTGTGTGTGTGTGTGTGTGTGCGTGTCTCCTCCCACGGGAGTGTGCAGAGCATGAGCCCCCCGCCGACCAGCGCCCATCTGCTGGTCCAAGCCGCCAACACCTCCACCGCTCCTCTCCCCCCCACACACACACACACACACACACACACACACACCCAACACCTCCACCGCTCCTCCCCCACACACACACACACACACACACACACCCAACACCTCCACCGCTTCTCCCCCACACACACACACACACACACACACCCAACACCTCCACCGCTCCCCCCCACACACACACACACACACACACACACACCTCCACCGCTCCTCCCCCACACACACACACCCAACACCTCCACCGCTCCTCCCACACACACACACACACACACACACACACACACCCAACACCTCCACCGCTCCTCCCACACACACACACACACACACACACACCCAACACCTCCACCGCTCCTCCCCCCCACACACACACACACACACCCAACACCTCCACCGCTCCTCCCCCCCCCCCCCCCCACACACACACACACACACACCCAACACCTCCACCGCTCCTCCCCCACACACACACACACACACACACACACACCCAACACCTCCACCACTCCTCCCCCCCCCCCCCCCCCACACACACACACACACACACACACACCCAACACCTCCACCGCTCCTCCCCCACACACACACACACACACACACACCCAACACCTCCACCGCTCCTCCCCCACACACACACACACACACACACACACACCCAACACCTCCACCGCTCCTCCCCTCCCCCCCCCCCCCCCACACACACACACACACACACACACCCAACACCTCCACCGCTCCTCCCACACACACACACACACACACATACACACACACACACACACACACACACACACCCAACACCTCCACCGCTCCCCCCCCCCCCCCCCCACACACACACACACACACACCCAACACCTCCACCGCTCCTCCCCCCCCCACACACACACACACACACACACACACCCAACACCTCCACCGCTCCTCCCACACACACACACACACACACACACACACACACACACACACAAACACCTCCACTGCTCCTCCCACACACACACACACACACACACACACACACCCAACACCTCCACCGCCCCCCCCCCCCCCCTCCCTGGACCAAGGCGCCAACACCTCCACAGCCCCCCCCCCCCCCCCCGGGTGGGCTAAAAACTCCCTTCAGCGCCCCAGTGACTGCAGTGCCATTGACCATGTTTTAAAACATTTGCAATACATTGCAATGGCCTGGTGCCAACAGTGTGCAGATTTAAATATATTGCCTGCGTGTTGTCTTGTCTCATGCTCATGCTATACCATAACGCCTGTTCCACTACCAGTGTAATAAACACATAGGCTCCTCCTTCACCAGGAAGGCTGGCAGCATTATAAACAGATAGGCTACTACTGCGTGAGGACTGCTGCCGGTGTTATAAACAGATACCACTACCACCGCTACCACTGCTGGTATTATAAACGGGCTACCACTGCTGGTATTATAAACAGATAGGCTACCACTGCTGGTATTATAAACAGATAGGCTACTACCACTGCTGGTATTATAAACGGGCTGCCACTGCGTGAGGAGGGCTGCCTGCTGGTGCGGTAGGTAGGCCACTGCAGCGGGAGGAGCAGGACAGAGGCACACACACACACACACACACACACACACACACTACTGCACGGGGAGGGCTGCTGGGGCAGCAGGTAGGCCATTGCAGTTGGAGGAGCAGAGAGGCACACACACACACCCACACACACACACACACACACACACTACTGCAGCAGGAGGAGCAGGAGAGAGGCGCCATCTTGAGCTGGACACGTGAAACTAATGTGGAGATAATCTTCAAAGAGCTCCACACACCGCCGAACATCGCACACACACACACACACACACTCACACACACCGCCGAACATCACACAGGCTACAGTCCAGCATGCTTTATTCTGCATGTGCACACACACACACACACATACACACACCCACTCACACACACACATACATACACACACATACACACACACACACACACACACACACACACACATACACACACACACACACACACACACATACCTTTGATGTTTCTATCCACGGGATGATAATTGTGTGGTGGTCTACGGATTTATAAATGTATGCAGTGTTTGAGCTACAGCTTTAGGGAGATCAGAAGTGTGTGCTGAAGAGCAGTAAGATCGGCACTAAAGCAAAGGAGAATAAATAAGTGAGGAAGAATAAATAAGTAAAGGAGAATAAATAAGTGAAGAACAGTGCAGGAGTCAAGAATAGTGGATAAGAGAAGAAAAGTGAATGAGTCAAGAATACTGCATAATAGCTCCACACACACACACACACACACACACACACACACCACTGTCACCAGGTCCGCACACACACCACTGTCACGTCATAGCTACCTACACACACAGCACTGTCACCACTGTCCCCACACACACCACTGCCCCCCGCCCCATACACACACCACTGTCCACACACACAAACACACCATCCCCTCATTCCCACTGTAGCTGTGTCTGTATTGTAGCTGGTCTCTATTGTAGCTGGTTTCCCCTCCAGCTGTGTCTGTATTGTAGCTGGTCTGTATTGTAGCTGTGTCTGTATTGTAGCTGGTCTCTATTGTAGCTGGTCCGTATTGTAGCTGTGTCTGTATTGTAGCTGGTCTGTATTGTAGCTGTGTCTGTATTGTAGCTGGTCTGTATTGTAGCTGTGTCTGTATTGTAGCTGGTCTGTATTGTAGCTGGTGTGTATTGTAGCTGGTCTCTACTGTAGCTGGTCTGTATTGTAGCTGGTCTCTATTGTAGCTGGTCTGTATTGTAGCTGGTCTCTATTGTAGCTGGTTTCCCCTCCAGCTGTGTCTGTATTGTAGCTGTGTCTGTATTGTAG
>CM059268.1:1103394-1110894 GCA_030347295.1 Setipinna tenuifilis | reverse complement strand
ATCTCCACCTCACCTCCCTACTCATGCTGCCAGTGCTCTCCTGTGGTGCTCCTCTCTTCTTTTTTCTCTTTCTATCCACCCCATCTTTCATTCTCACTCTGTCTCCTTCACTCCTCCCTCTCTCCCCCTCTCTCCCCCCTTATCTCCACCTCCTCCACCTCTCCCTGCTCATGCTGCCACTGCTCCCCCCCCCCCCCCTCTATCTCCACCTCATCCCTCTCTCCTCCCCCCCATCATCCCTCTCTCCCTGCTCATGCTGCCAGTGCTCCTCCTCTCCTGTGGTGCTGCTCTCGCTCTTCATTATCACCAGATTAGCGCCTGTCACCAGTCCAGCCCAACGCCAGCCACCCAGCATCCTCACGAGTTACCCAGGCAACCTGAGCATCCTCAGGAGTTACCCAGGCAACCTGAGAACCCGTAGGAGTTACCCAAACGACCTCACCATCCTCAGGAGTTACCCGGGCAACCTGGTTATCCTGGTGACCCTCTCATCACCAAAGAAACGAAACAGGAGAAAGGTGCAGACCTGCTCTGCAGACCTACCAGTGTTTCCCAGATTGCCTCGTCTAACACTGTTATTCTCTCTTGATGGCTTGTTTAAGGGCTGCCATTTATCCTGTAAGTACACCTGTAATTATATCTGTAAGTACACCTGTAAGTACACCTGTAAGTACGCCTGAGTTCAAAGCTCCCTGTGCTACTCGATCTGTCACTCATCAGCATTCTCAGTTTGTGCTAAGCCCCCAAATACACATCCCAAACCACCCCCTACTCCCCATCACTGACAACATTATCGTGTAGGTATAAAAGCTAGATAGTTGTGTTAACTGAACATACTAGTAATGTAGGTGGGTAATGATAATGCTAAAGCTAGGTGGAGGTTGCTAACACTAAAGCTAGATTGAGGCAGTTAATAATGATGCTAAAGTTAGATTGAGGCAGCTAATCATGATGCTAAAGCTAGATTGAGGCAGCTAATGATGATGCTACAGTTAGATGGAGGGGGCTACTGATGAGGCTAGAGCAGGTGAGTTGGCTAATGCTAATGCTATATAGAGGCAGTTAATGATGAGGCTAAAGCTAGGTGATGGCTAACAGTAAAGCTAGATTGAGGTGGATAATAATGGTGCTAAAGCTAGGTAAGGGTGGCTAACAGTAAAGCTAGATGAAGGTCAGTTGCTAATAGAGTCACTAATACCACAGCAGCCAGGCCTGCAAGGTACTGGGCTCTTTACTGAGTGGCTGTGTGTGTGTGTGTGTGTGTGTGTGTGTGTGTGTGTGTGTGTGTAGCGCAGACAGAGATAGGAGTGTGTGTGGCAGTGACATTAACTAAATGACCCAGCCTGCACTGATATCCTGCGCTTATTAAGACTCTGCCATGACAGAGTGGCACGCTTCCAGGCTTGTAGCCAAATTAACACAATCAGCTCAGCCTTCCCAGCGGCTGAGACATCCTGTCCAATCAGCTTTCTTTTTCCCGTGGTGGAGACATCCTGTCCAATCAGATTTCCTTTTCCCGTGGTGGAGACATCCTGTCCAATCAGCTTTCCTGTTCCCGTGGTGGAGACATCCTGTCCACACGATCCTGTGTGAATCTATGAGTGCTTAAAACATGCTGTCCAGATGAGTGTATGTGGATCTGTAAGTTTCAAGTGTCCTGTGTGTGAGTGTGTGAGTAAAGTATCATGTGTGAGTGAAATATTGTGTGTGTGAGTGAAATATCGTGTGTGTGGGTGTGTGAGTGTTGGGTACATGATCAGAGCAGTGGACCATCACTGTTAGTGGGTAAAGCTGGGTGTGTGGTCAGCAGGTGAACAAAGAAACACCACTCAACAACCAACTATCACAAACACCCATCACTTCTCAAACACACACATCAACTACCACAAACATCCATCACTGTTTATTCACACACACATCAACTATCACAAACATCCATCACTTCTCAAACACACACACACTGTTTATCACATGATCACATCACTCACGTTTATCACTCCGCTGCTTGGACATTGAATGTTTTTGGTGTTTTAATCAGAGAGCACTGGTCAAGGCCAGGGGGTATTTCAGAAAGGAGGTTTACAAAAACTGCACACAGAAAGGAGGGAAATACACTTTTATAAAAAACACTTTTTAAACTTTTAAGTTTAAGCATGGTCACCATGACAACATGCATGTTTAAGAGAGACGTCAGTGGCTGGAACAGGACAGAGGATAGCACACACACAGACAATCATTAACAGATTGTTAACAGATTAACAGTGTGTGTGTGTCTGTCTGTGTGTGTGTGTGTGTGTTTGGGAGCAAGACAGAGGATAGCACACACAGACAATCATTAACAGATATTAAAGACAATAAAGACTTAACACAGCTATAAAGATTTACTTGTTTCTTTGAGTGTGTGTGTGTGTGTGTGTGTGTGAGAGAGTGTGTGTGTGTGTGTGTGTGTGTGTGTGTGTGCATGTGTGTGTGTGTGCACGTGTGTGTGTTTGTGCACGTGTGTGTGTGTGAGTGTGAGTGTGAGTGTGTGTGTGTGTGTGTTTGTGTACATGTGTGTTAGCCTGATAAAAAACTCAACAGACTGACTCTATTCCTGACAGCATGCTGTGTGTTTGGAGATAAACATCTACATGCTACTCTGTGTGGGGCTGAGTTAAGTCCAGCCATTTCACATATAAGCTGTGCAACAATTACACCACAAAGATGCTTGCTATGGTCTGCCATAGTGCAAAAGATGATATGATTTGCCATAGTGGTGAGTATGTCCCAGAGTGCATTGCGCTGTTGCCATGCCAGGACTTACTAATACACAAGAGGAGCAGCACTTAAACACTAACACAAATGACGCTTTTTAACAAGTGTGGAATACTCCACATCACATATCCACTCACTATTTAAAAACAGTCTAAAACAGGGCAGGCAGTCCTCAGCTCCAGTGTGTGTGAAGCAGGGGCCAGTGGCAGTCCTGTCCGCGCTCCAGTATCTGGCTTTGGGGGAGACATCGGGCCAGGCTGTCTGGGTTTGGGGGAGACATAGGGCCAGGCCGTCTGGGTTTGGGGGAGACATCAGCCCAGACCGTCTGGGTTTAGGGGATACGTAGGGAGTCAGGCCTCAGCTCCTGTGTCTGTGATGCAGGGGGCCTCAGCTCTCCTCTGTGCTCCAGTGTTTAGGGTAGACATCAGACCAGGCCGTCTGGGTTTGGGGGAGACATCAGACCAGGCCGTCTGGGTTTGGGGGACACGTAGGGCCAGGCTGTCTGAGTGCTCTTGTCCGAAGCCGTCTGGGTGGCACAGCTCCTCGTGGGGGTGGGGCTTAGCGTTGCCGCCGGTAACACGTGCAGAGGAGGGGAGGGGAAGACCGAAGAGTCGACGGACGAGAGTCTAGAGGACCGCGCTCCACTGCTTCGGCCCTCAGCATCGTCATCGTCATCATCACAGCGCATGGTCCAGCTCCTGCTCGCTGAACCGCCGGTGCCCCCCACTCACACACACCCACAGGGGGAGGGGCAGGGGGCTGGCGAAGGAACCTCTCGGGCTGCTGGTTCTGGAACAGGAACCTTTTGGGCTGTAGCAAGAACCTTGTGCACTGTTTGGGGCGAAAAAGGTTCTCTTTGGACTGTTTGGGGTGAAAAAGGTTCTCTGTGGACTGTTTGGGGTGAAAAAGGTTCTCTTTGGACTGTTTGGGGGCAAATAGTTCCTGCCGTTCGCCTGGGCAGCTGCACAGGAACTTGACTGGGACTGGGACTGACTCCCCCTGAGTTCCACGCTAGAACGGAGGAGGTTCTCGGTTCCGGAGGTGAAGAGAGGGTTCTCTGGCGCGCTCCCGGAGCTGCAGGAGTCAGAGAGGGTGTCGTGGGAGAGGAGGAGGTGGTGGTGGTGGAGTGTGTGTGTGTGTGTGTCTGTGTGAGTGTGAGTGTGTGTGTCCAAGCCTGGCCGGCCTCTCTCACTGCTGCAGGAACTGCAGGCCTCTGTGGACTCGTCCCCCTCAGCGTCCACCTCTGCGTCCACCTCAGCGTCCAGGTCCATGTCTCCCGTCAGCTTGTCAATCTGAACCACCACCTGAGGAGCACAGGTGACAGGAACCATCTCAGGACAGGGACTATGACACACATACACACACACACACACACACACACACACACACAAGCATCTATTTCACACACACCAGTACTATCAATCTGAACCACCACCTGCGGAATACAGGGGACAGGAACCACCTCATGACAGGAAATATGGGAACCATCTCATCACAGGAACTATGGGAGACACACACACACACACACAGACACACACATACACACACACACAGACACACACATACACACACACACACACCCACACACACACACACACACACACACACACAAGCATCTATTTCACACTCGCTGGTTGTGGCTCCACTATGGCTGACTAGAGCACCAGGCTGACAGGCTTTTAACGGCTCACATACCCTGCTGCCCACCTGCCCACACACACACACACACACACACCACTATCATCTTCACACACACACACACACACACACACACACACACACACACACACACACACACACACACCACTATTATCTTCACACACACACACACACACAAACACATACACACACCAGTACTATCATCTTCACACACACACACACACACACACACCGCTACTACCATTTTCACACACAGTCACACACTCTCCCCTACACCCACAGGTCTGCACCTACAATCTGCTCAGTGTGAGCTGAAGTATCGGAGTGTTGGAGGAGAGTCAGACTGATTTGCTTTCTATGGGCTAGCTGCCAACAGACTACCAGTGTTCACACACACACACACACACACACACACACACAGCACTATTATCTTCTTCATGTGCACACACACACATACACGTACACACAGCACTACTATCTTCATGTGCACACACACACACACACACACACATACATATGCACGTGCACACACTCACACAAACAGACACACACCACTATCAGGGTCTTCACACACACGCAGACACACACACACAGACACATGCACACACAGCTGGGTTTCCATAGGTGCTGTGCTGCATCCCACAGCTGTGTCCAGAACAACACACACACACTTCAGGAACAACATACACACACTTCAGGAACAACATACACACACACTTCAGGAACAACACACACACTTCAGGAACAACACACACACACTTCAGGAACAACATACACACTTCAGGAACAACATACACACACTTCAGGAACAACACACACACACTTCAGAACAACACACACACACTTCAGGAACCATCAACAGGACAGGTGCACACACAGGGCTTGCCAACTACGACAGCCCCTTAGCTGAACAAGCACTCACTGCTCACGATACACACACACACACACACACACACACACACACACACACCTTCCTCACCATATTTGCTTTAGTGAACAAGCACTCAGTGCTCATGATACACACACACACACACCTCTTCCTCGTCATCTTTGCTTTAGTGAACGAGCACTCACTCACGACACACACACACACACACACACACACACACACACACACACACACACACACACACACACACACACACATCTTCTCACCATGTGTCTGCCACCACAGGTAGCTGAAAGTGAGCAGAATCTGACCATCTCCTTGCCTCTCTGCACTGACCCTACTGGCAGCCCAGCGACCACACTCTTATGCACATGGCTTACACCTCTGCAAAACACTTATCTGTCTACACACACACACACACACTTAGTAGTTCATGTGCCAACATCCTTCAGCGATGTACCATAAACACACACACACACACACACACAAACCATACACACACACACAGTAGTTCATGTGCCAACATCCTTCAGTGATGTACAATACACACACTCACACACACATCAGGGGTGTAGATTTGCTCTTCACACTGGTGGGGACCTATTAACCCCATCTGTGCCAACTGCCCTGCAAAGGTCAGTAACGTCACATTAGAATAAACAGTTTCTGTGTCACCAGTTCTAACGTCAAACATGTCAATCTAAGAGCCACTGGAGGCTAATAATGTCCGTAAGAAAACTGACAGTTGGCACTTTTGTCCTGCATGTTATGAACAGCTGCTACAGATGATTTTAGCCTGCTGTAGGCAGCTGTGTGCCAAAGGCCAGTTGTCATTAACGTTGTTATGGGACTCATTTCAGTAGCGACCTTGACTTTGTGACTTACAGTTTTATTTGAAAAGTAGCCCCTTATGTCCACCTTCTTCTTTCTAGCTGCTAATCGCTTGCCACTCACCACTTTACTCCCCACTGGCTTTGGACAAGTTCTGCTTCTAGTTTTAACGCTGCTTTAACACCAAACTGAGTCTCAATTATTGGTGGGGACAAATCAATGATTGGTCGGATCACGCGTCACCTTCATCCATACCAATTCTACGCCTTGACACACACACACACACACACACACACACACACACACACACACACACACAGATGTGGGTTTACCTCCTCTAGGTCACATGCCACATCTTTCAGCTATGTACAGTAAACACACACATACACACACACACACACACATACACACATTCTCTCTCTCTCTCACACACACACACACACACACACACACACACACACACACACACACACACATACACTGGTGTGTTTACCTCCTGTAGTTTGCATGCCAACATCCTTCAGCTATGTACAGTAAACATACACACACACACACACAGACACACACACACAGGTGTGTTTACTTCCTATAGTTTGCATGCCACATCCTCCAGCTATGTACAGTAAACACACACTCACACACACACACACACACACACAGGTGTGTTTACCTCCTGTAGTTCTCGTGCGACGTCCTTGAGCTCTGCCAGCACGTACTCCAGCTGCTCCATGGCCACCCTGATGTGGCTTCTGATCTGGCTCCTGCGGCCGCCACACACACACACACACACACACTCCTGCTCACACACACAGTCCTGTTCACACACACACGCCTCCTCACACACACACTCCTCCTCACACACACACACCCGCTCACACACCACCTCACACGCAACCTCACACACACACACACACTCACACTGGCGCTCAGGAGGTCCCAGCGCTACCTGTGCCCCGCCCCTGTGCAGCATCATTCATAGGCCACGCCCACACAGGGAGGCGGAGCCTGGGGTCCATGTCTGAGAGCCTTCCCAAACACACACACACACTCACACACACACACACACACACACACACTCCCTGGACTTGACTAGGTTGTCCGCCCTGCTCTCCTCTGCTTCTCTGACTGACTCCTTGCCACACACACACACACACACACACACACTCCCCCGAGTGCTCTCTGGCTCTTCCTGCTACCTTCCTCCTCTGTGTGGGGAGCTGTGCTGCTGGCCCCCTAAACTACTCTTCTGACTCTTCTGACTCTTCTGAATCACTCTCTGAATCACTCCCGAATCGCTTTGCTTCTCTGACTCTTTGACTCTTTGAGGGAATCACTCCAGAATCACTCTTTTGAATCACTCCTGAATC
>CM059268.1:1088394-1093394 GCA_030347295.1 Setipinna tenuifilis | reverse complement strand
AACAGAATAGTGAGGACCAGAAGACGACCTTCGATAAGCACACGTACGTTACGAGATGACGGCACTACATGTCATGCCTGTTAGTGAGTAGTGATTCATCCTATTTACAGTATAGTTTGCAATAATTCACCATTACTGTACATTATAATACCACAGAGTCTTTAAACAGCTGCACTCCCACAGCCTAACAGGCCTTTTTTGTTTTGTTTTTGTGTTTTTTTTTAAACATTATCCACAGAATAATAATAGTTTGACTCTATAATGTGTTTTCTAGCGTCTCCCTCATCAAGTATTGCCAAAAATCAAAATGGACGAGCGCATGATGTCACAGGAAGTTGGCACTGTCACAGTCATGACACTTCCTGTTTGGCCAAACAGACTGATGTGACAACTGAGGCCTGAGAATATACCTGCTGTCTGGCGAAGCGTACACACACACACACACACACACACGTACACGTCCACGTCCGTATGTACAGCCCTGTAATCAAGACTGCAGCAGTCGGGCCAGAACACGCAACCCTAGAGCTCTCCACCTGAGGCTGACCACACAGGTGTCACTGCTGTCCACCTCTGTTTCCCGCCAATGACACGGCTGGTCACTGTGTGTGTGTGTGTGTTGGTCACCGTGTTCACACTCGACAGCCCCAGCGATCATATTAGCATTGAGCGCCACTCGCCGCCCTAACTGGTGTCCAACGCACCAAATTAATGCAGGTTACACATGGCTGCCATGATGCGCATGTGCCCACACTGTTAGCAACAGGTATATTCTTAGGCTAGGAGTCACACGTCACTCTGCACATGTATCTGCTGAAGCGTATGTATAAGCAGGGATAGACTCCTCTGCGTATGAGACCCTGTGTGCTCTACACATGTATCTGCTGAAGCGTATGTATAAGCAGGGATAGACTCCTCTGCACATGTTTGCTGACGCGTATGAGCGTTTGAGCAGGGATCGACTCCCCTGCGTATGAGACCCTGTGTGTTAGCGCCACTCGGCGTGCAGAGCAGAGCGGCAGGCGTCACCAGACGAGACGCTGGTACGGTACGGAGATCAGGGGCGTGTGCTTTCGGAGCAGAGAGGTCTGCTTTAAAACCGCCCTGGAAAAGGTCCCTGTAAACCATCTCGTTTGCAAAATGGGTCAAACTGAAGCAGAAGCAGGCCAGATTATGAGCCCAAATTATCTTATCCTAAAGAATTGTGCAACATACAAAATGCAGAAAAAAAGTCAGAAACCAAAACTTTAGCGAAACTGAAATGGTTGTTACTAGTAAGCACCTGGGGCTGGAGGGCCAGAGAGGATGCTAACAAATATGCTGCTAACACATCTCATGCTAACAGACACGGGATGCTAACTAATAGCTTGCTAACACATGGAATGCTAACTGATAGATTGGCAACACATGGGATGCTAACTGATAGCTTGCTAACACATAGGGATGCTAACGAGAATAGATGGCTCACGGCTATCTCAGAACACTGATGTCAGCACCATTAAACACGACAAGCACGTCTGACTGACCTGCAACACTTACTCCTCACGTCATGTGACTCACAGACAGCCAATCAGACCTGCCACACCAACAACAACACAAACATGACAAATGAAGCATCAAAGACATGTCACAGCAAAATGAACAGCAAGAAATAGAGAAGCCCAAGTCAGTTAAGGCCTGTGGTAAGGCCACTGCCCGCTGCGGAGAGGAGAGGAGGGAGTCCTGACTGACTCCGCCTGTGTATCGGCAAACAATGTGTGTGTGTCATCTGATGCCTGTTTCATACTGATTACCTCACGTGTGTGTGTGTGTGTGTGTGTGTGTGCGTGTGTGTGTGTGCATGTGTGTGTGTGTGTGTGTGTGTGTGTGCGTGTGCGTGTGTGGACAGCGTCATCCCCAGTGTGTGTAATGACAGAGTTACGTGTTGGTTGTTTTCAGTGCCCATATTAAGGGGTTAGGGCCCAATGCTTAAATTAGCGGTTTCGAGCGTCTGTGTGTGTTTGTGTGTGTCCGTGTGTGTCGGTAGCGTGGGGGTTTACTAACATACCCATAGCACAGCTGTCAGCGGGCCAACGCCACACCAACACCAGCGCCAGACACACCAGGGGCAGCTCAGGTGAGCTCGCCATGGAAACGGAGATGTTCTGCCACCATTACACACACGCCGCAGTCTAGACCGGGCCAGCAAAGGTCAAAGGGCGTATAGATTGCCGCTATAGTAATAAAGCACACGTATCATGAGGCAGTCAGTTTGAAACAGCCCTAACGGATAACACAGATACACCATCTGTCTGTAAACTAGCAAACAAGCGCAGGAACAACAAACGTGGCATCTGATTTTGGGGCAAAGCGTAAATGGCATTGGGTGCCTTTGGACGGATGAGCCTGAGGGAGATGGTGTGTGTGCTAGTGTGTGTGCAGAACTACAGGGACCAGCCGGGTGTGTGTGCGAGTGTGGTACTACAGGGACCTGCAGGGTGTGTGTGTGCGAGTGTGTCTTAAGAACTAGAGAGATCAGTGGAATGTTCACACACAGGCGCTCGTTCGGCCCTGTTTCAAAGCTATTAAAAGCTATCATAGGTGATCTACAGCAGGTCTACCAGGAGACTGTACACATCAGGAGACCGTAGGGTATATGTACACAGAGCATCTGCTATACGTTACTGTAAGGACCCCAAAGCAACACGTAATATGACTACAGCTCGACACACAGTCTGTAATATGACTACAGCTCGACACACAGTCTGTGTACATGGCCTAATGTGTTCTTACAACAAAGAAAATCTGACTGTTTGACTAATTAGTAATTCTGCCATTACCCACCCACGGTGCCCCCCCCCCCCCCCCACACAGTACTACCCTGGCCCAGACCCCCCTCCCTGCCCCCCCCCCAAAATACTCACCCCCCCCCACCCCGTCCCCCTGTGTTACATGGGCCTAGCCCCCCTCCCTGCCCCCCTTGAATACGCACCCCCCCCCCCCCCCCCCCCCACACTGGTACACCATATGCCCCCCCCCACTCTGGCGTACTATTTGCCCCCCCCAGTCTGGCGTACTACATGGGCTCGTCGTAGTTGTATGTGGGTGCGGCGGAGTACTGCTGCTGCTGCCCCTGCATGGCCCCCTGGGCGGCCCCCATGGCTGCCTGCTGCGCCGCCTGCTGGACGTGAGGGTTCTTCCACGCGCCGGTCGTCCACTCCTCCTGCGCCTTGCTCATGCTGCCGCCGCTCCCACGGTAGAAATTATGCACCTGACATAGGCAGACATAGTCAGTTATAAACATGACATAGGCAGACATAGTCAGTTATAAACATGACATAATCAGACAGAGTGTTAGCAACCTGACACAAACCTGACACAAGCATAAACATTTAGAAACCTGATCTAAGCAGACATAGAGTTAGCAACCTGACACAAGCATACATAGAGAGATATAAACATGACACAAGCCTACATATTCAGTTATAAACATGACATAAGCAGACACAGAGCATACATCCAGTTATGCACATGGCACAAGCATACAACATTTAAAACCTAACATAAGCATACACAGTCAGTTATAATACTGATATAAGCATACATAGACTGTTATGCACCTGACACAAGCATACATAAAGTTATAAACCTGACAAAAGCAAAAAATTAGCATTCTCTCCAGCATCACATTAAATAACTCAATTGCATCATTTGTTATGTAGTAGTAAGTAGTTATGTAATTATTATTATTATTACTATTATTATTATTATTATTATGTAACTATCCAAATGCTGTCATAAGCACCCCTCAGACACATCAGTAATGTGTCATGGTAGGTTGGCAAAGGAGAGGAGAGAGGTGTGTTGGTGAAGGAGAGGTGTGTCGGTGAAGGAGAGGAGAGAGGTGTGTCGGTAAAGGAGAGGAGAGAGGAGAGAGGTGTGTTGGTGAAGGAGAGGAGAGAGGAGAGAGGTGTGTCGGTAAAGGAGGAGAGAGGAGAGAGGTGTGTCGGTAAAGAAGAGGAGAGAGAGGAGAGGTGTGTCGGTAAAGAAGAGGAGAGAGAGGAGAGAGGTGTCGGTAAAGAAGAGGAGAGAGAGGAGAGAGGTGTGTCGGTGAAGGAGAGGAGAGAGGTGTGTCGGTAAAGGAGAGGAGAGAGGAGAGAGGTGTGTCGGTGAAGTCTGCGCTGACCTTGGTGAGGGCGATGAAGGAGAGCACTGCCACGGCGGTGAACATGATGGTGGGGATCAGCATGACCACTGCAGAGCCAACGTTGGTGCTGAAGAAGGTGATAGTGGCCAGCCAACCACTGCAAACACCAGAGAACAACCATGATATTACAGTTACAGTGTGTGTGTGTGTGTGTGTGTGTGTGTGTGTGATGGTGGCCAGCCAACCACTGCAAACAACACATGACATTACAGTTAGTGTGTGTGTGTGTGTGTATGTGTGTGTGCGTGTGTGTGTGTGTGTGTGTGTGTGTGTGTGTGTGCGTGACGGTGGCCAGCCAGCCACTGCAAACAACACCATAGAACAACCATGACATCACAGTGTGTGTGTGTGTGTGTGTGTGTGTGTGTGTGTGTGTGATGGTGGCCAGCCAGCCACTGCAAACAACACCACATGACATTACAGTTACACCGTGTGTGAGTGTGTGTGTGTGTGTGTGTGCGTGTGTGTGTGTGTGTGTGTGTGTGTGCATGTGTGTGTGTGTGTGTGTGTGTGCGTGTGTGTGTGTGTGTGTGTGTGCGTGACAGTGGCCAGCCAGCCACTGCACACAACACCATAGAACAACCATGACATCACAGTGTGTGTGTGTGTGTGTGTGTGCGTGTGTGTGTGCGTGTGTGTGTGTGTGATGGTGGTCAGCCAGCCACTGCAAACAATACAACACGACATTACAGTTACTGTGTGTGTGTGTGTGTGTGTGTGTGTGTGTGTGAGGCGATGCAACTTCCTTACTTCCTCTGAGGCTTGTGGCTAACTCATCTCACAGGCCAGGCCCCAGGAAGTCACCCTAACGAGG
>CM059268.1:1073394-1083394 GCA_030347295.1 Setipinna tenuifilis | reverse complement strand
CCATGGAGTCACGTGGATCAGCCTTCAGTATGTGGGTTGATATTCAGTTGCCTAGGGAACAATGTTGTTATTAATGAGCAGGAAACGTGGTTCTTATAATACCAGCATTAGGATATACATGGTGTGGTGGCGGATAGACCAGCTCATATGAAAATCATATGAAAATAAACGTGTTTAGACTCAAGTGTACTTTCTATTACGCATATGGAAATCATGTGACATGAACGTGTTTACTACTATCAAGTGTACTTTCGATTACGAGGGCCATAGCCCGGAGCCTTACAAGTAACGCTCGGTGTGTGTGAGAGCAGAACACGTAGACAGAGACAGACAGCCTACACACTATGTGCAAACAGAGACGTGGCCTGACCACAACATAGCTATACAGTGGTGTAGGTGAACACTGAACCTTTACAGCCGCTACGACTCTAAGCAATCTCAGTCACCATAAGAGCTTTTTACCCTAAAGTATCAAACCCTGCACATCACACACACCCGGGCTGCGAGCGAGATGAGGCCTGTGACCTGAGATATTAGAAATAGAATAGAGTAGAGTGCACGAGCCGTGCATCACAGCCTGCCTCCGGTGGTACTAAAGTAGGCTACGGCGATGAAGGGCATTCGGCGTAGGCACAGGAAACTAAATAATGAAATAATGACCGCCATCCACAGAGACCGATAATCAATGGCTGAAAAGATGCTCACACAAAGCCACACAGTCTCCGCACATTAACCCAGTTGTGCTGAAACACTGCGCCGCTAACGATGCTACTACCCCTGGTGTGTGTGATGCTCCGAGATTTCTCAAATGCAGACGGAGGTCGACGCCAGTTGCGCCCTTCAGAGAATAAAATGCTGGACACCAAATTCCCCACATCCAAGACCTGATTTCACGTGCATGTGATTTATCCCGAGGGTGAAACCTAAACCCAAGGCTCGCGATGAAATCTCTGCACACACACACTTCGATGTAAATCTTTATGGAAAGAATGAAATGGCATAAACACACCTCGACGGGATCAGTCTCCGCTCCTTTTCTTTTGGACTGCAGGCAGCGCAAGCATGCAAGTTTAAGCTTCCTATCAATCCGCTGTCTTTACAAACGGCACAGACGCATTTCCGCACAAGAGCTATTTCCGTGTGTCAGTTTTTCAGACCTCTTTTACCATTTCTCTGCGTGCTGAAGGTTAGTGAGTAAAGCGATAGCGTCACGATTCTGAGGTTTCGTACATCTGATGTATAGTGAGCGATTGGATGCTCCGCGAGCCCAGCCAACAAGCGGCCCCTCAACCCCTCGCGATACTTCACCCATCCGCTATCTCCCCACCCCCCACGCGCCCCCTCCCCGCACCGGCTCCACCCTCAGCGCGAGCGGACAGACCGACGACGGTAGGCCGCTCTCCGCGGTACTGAACAGGCACTGACGTCATCTTGACGTCACACAGTCTATTTATTTCGTTTGGGCACAAGCCTGTGATGGTACACAGACGAGAGAGGACCATCCTTGACTCATGTGTGCCATCTTGAGCGAGTCTCTCTGGCTCAGCTGATCATCGCTCCACAGGGCTGCTCCACAGATAGACAGGAAGGAAGCAGCAAGGACACAGGAAGAGACACGGCCTGGCATCGCTGGACTGGGGGGGGGGGGCTGCTGGTGCACGTCACATGACAAGGTGCTTATAGCACTGCTGCTGTGTGCATACCTTCCCCATCTTCACCTGCTCGCACCAACACTCTTACTCACACACACACACACACACACACACACACACACACACACACACACACACACACATACACACACACACACACACACACACACACTGAGTCACCTGCTCGCTCCAACACTCTTACTCACACACACACACACACACACACATACACACACACGCACACACACACACACACACACACACACACACATACACACACACACACACACACTGAGTCACCTGCTCTCACCAACACTCTTACTCTTTGCCTGAGTCAGCTGCTCTCTGCTCCCAGTCAGAGTTTAAATCGGGGCACAGCCCTCCAGAGCTCAGCTCCACCTCACCTCGGCAATACAGCTAGATGGAGCTGAGTGCCCTCACACACATATACACACACACACATACACCTACACACACACACACACACACACACCTACACACACACACACACACTACCTCGGCAATACAGCTAGATGGAGCTGAGTGCCCTCACGCACATATACACACACACACATACACCTACACACACACACACACACACACACCTACACACACACACACACACTACCTCGGCAATACAGCTAGATGGAGCTGAGTGCCCTCACGCACACACACACACACACACACACACACACACACACACCTACACACACACACACACACACCACCTCGGCAATACAGCTAAGCTTCCTCTGCTACAGTATTTACAGTAATACAATAGATGGAGATATTGACCACTGTGAGTAAAGAAGGGCTCCCTTCCTTGGAGCAGTGATTAAATCCACTTTAATCACTGCTCCAAGCATATAATGTTTGTGTTTGTCTCAGACAGATAGACAGACAGACAGACAGACAAACAGATAGATAGACAGACAGCCAGACAGACAGACAGACAGACAGACAGACAGACAGACAGATAGATAGATAGATAGATAGATAGATAGATAGATAGATAGATAGACAGATAGAGAGAGAGAGATAGATGTGCGTGGCACAGTTGGTTAAGGCCTCTGTCCCATTTATGTGCCACTTAAGTTTAAATCTGGCCTGCGGCCATTTCATGATCCCCTCTCCATCTCTCTCCACTAGAGGTCAGAGCTATAGGGTTAAAGTTTAAAGGTTATCGTTATAGGGTTAAAGGTGTAGTAAGGACAGAGTGCTCCATAACTAGAGGCGGACAAAGCGGACTGAGGAAGTAAAAGTCCTGCCATGTATTCCCTCTATTCTGGGCTCCTTCTGCGTGATGTCACTAATTATCTCATCCACCTGGCTGAAGAGGTGTGCTAATTGGGATCAGCTGGTTCAGTGAATTGGCTGGAACAAATATGTGGCAGGACCTTTACTTTCTGAACCCGGGATGTCGGCCTCTGTCCATAGCATGCATCCACACTGTGAGGTCAGCATTTGTGCAGAGAAGGTTTGTGTAGTAGACTATATGTGCAACACTAGCCCATCAGTGCATCAGTCCAAAATGCCAAAGTCAGGGCTGTGGTGGTGGATGTGGTGGGGATGTGATGGGGATGTGATGGGGATGTGGTGGGGGATGTGATGGGGATGTGATGGGGATGTGGTGGGGGATGTGATGGGGGATGTGATGGGGGATGTGATGGGGCTGTGGTGGGGGATGGGATGGGGCTGTGGTGGGGGATGTGATGGGGATGTGATGGGGATGTGTTGGGGGCTGTGGTGGGGGATGTGTTGGGGATGTGATGGGGATGTGGTGGGGGCTGTGGTGGGGGATGTGATGGGGGATGTGATGGGGGATGTGATGGGGGATGTGATGGGGGCTGTGATGGGGGATGTGATGGGGATGTGTTGGGGGCTGTGGTGGGGGGTGTGTTGGGGGCTGTGGTGGGGGATGTGATGGGGGCTGTGGTGGGGGCTGTGGTGGGGGATGTGATGGGGGATGTGGTGGGGGCTGTGGTGGGGGCTGTGGTGGGGGATGTGATGGGGGATGTGATGGGGGCTGTGGTGGGGGATGTGATGGGGGCTGTGGTGGGGGATGTGATGGGGGATGTGGTGGGGGATGTGATGGGGGATGTGATGGGGGCTCTGATAGGGGTGTTGAGTATGTCGGACTAACGCCTAAAGTCCTAGTGTGCAAATCGCCTTCTGGGCGGAGCTGACCAGCTCAATGGCCAATGGGAAGAAGGATCTCCTCAGCCGGTCTGTGGAGCATGACAGTAACCGAGGTCTTCCAGTGAACATACAACTCTACCTGGTGAATGTGCCCCATGCCCCAGTAAGTGTGCTGTGTAGGGATGAACATGCCCCAGTAAGTGTGCTGTGTAGGGATGAACATGCTCCTGTGACCAGTGAATGTGTCATGTAGGGATGAACATGCCCCTCTATCTGTGAATGTGCTTTGGAAGGATGAACATGCCCCTCTGGTAAATGTGTTTTGTAGGGATGAACATGCCCCTCTATCTGTGAATGTGCTGTGTAGGGATAGACATGCCCTCAGGTGAATGTGTTGTGTACTGTAGGCTGCCCAATTTGGGGCCCACGGGCCAAAGTTAAAGGGAGCTGTTTACGTTTACGTAACAGAAAACAGACTGACGCACACTGTACTCTACAGAGCTAATTTATTGTGCAACATTTCGGTCAGATGACGGTCATCAGGCAAGTGATGCTCATCTGACCAAAACGTGAGCAGGCTTCTGCTTTTTAGAAGTTGGTGACCCTGTAAACCTTCTCAAACGCACCTGTTCAAGGGAGGCATGTAAAAGTGCTCTACATGCTACATTACAGAAGACAAGGGCTTGGTGGCTGAATTACATCTTTTGAGAATCAGTAGAGACGCCAGTAACTGAAATAAATATAGCAGAAACTGAAAAGGGGGATTTCTTTATAATATGGTCTCTTAAAAAAAAACTGCTGCTGATTTCCCACAAATGCACCCTAGAGGCAGAATGGTAAACCTTCAATGGCCCGAGAAGCAATGATGTCAATGTTTCATCCAGAACAGCAGGTGGCGATATGCAGCCTCATACCACATCATACTGCTGCTACGTTGGAGGAACTGCTAATCGCATGCGCAAGGAGGTACCCGGTTTACAAACAGAAATCTGTCCAAATGCCACGGCAAAGTCGACTTTATTAGGTGAGAACGCATTATTTTTTCATAAAACAAAAACACAGTTGACAACCTATGAAACATTAGATTAGACATTTGAACCAGTCTAACAAGAAGCAACGCAGGCGCTCCCTGGCGGTGGTAAGATTACTGGTGCTGGGATGGAGAGTTGGAAACCCTCTCTAGAAGTCAACTTCAGACAGTAGTCGCTAACTATTGATGTCCCAGCCGACGGGCAGGTGCGTCTCTGCACTGTTATTTAGAAATGCTCCGCTTTAAAGTTGACGACAGTTGGTAGTCACAGGTGGATCAGGCGGTTACCAGTCTGGAAATATGGAGAATTAATTCTGAAACTTTTCAGCTAGCAGGCGTGTCAACAGTGTATTTACCTTGCTAGGCAGCGCGTTAGCTGGTTAGCATACATGCAGATAAAACTATGTCGCCTGGCAAGCGCTGCCAATCCAGTGGCCAGATGGCATCTAATCCGTGTAACAGGTCTCTCACTCGGGGTACATCTAATGCTGTTTGTAAGCCACACATTAACGTTACACAGCCAGAGTGGACATGCTGTTGATGTTAAACGCCAGTGTCCAGTGTGTTTATCGAGCTACAGAGGGACGCAATATGGATATCTGTCCTGGTTGTAACAAGTGGTTATATTAATTATATTATATTAATTTGAACAAGTTAGTGGGACAACCGGGAGTAAGTACCAACACAATTTCATTCCTGAGATAATGCAATCTTGTGTAGTGGATTAGTCTGTAGGAACACTGCTACATAGTTATATTATACTACATATATTTATTTCTTTCCACACCAAAGTCAGTTTTTAAATGTGATATTCATTTGTATTTATTTAGCAACATTTGTTATGTGTTTGCTAAATAATTAAAGTGGAGTCCTGCTTACTGATTTGACTCTGACCCCCTGCTGTAGAAAGTTGTGCATACTGTTTACAAATCTGGCAACACAGATTGCCCCGACGTGACGTTGCAGATCTATCAACACAGATTATGACACTGTGCACAGGGTTTGCAAATCCGCCAAAATAAATTGCAAAACTGTGTGCAGGATGTCCAAATTTGGCAACACAGATTTTCACACCATCCATAAGTCTGTGACCCGAGATTAATATATATTTTAAAGGGGAAGTGCTTGAAAGGAGAAGGCAGCAAAACACACTGAACAGGATATTGGTGGCCAGGATGTGGACTGTAGGGTGTGTGAGCGTGGTGTGTGAGCGTGGTGTGTGTAGGCGTCTGTGGAACTCTTTAAGCTCTTTGTAGTTCTGCTGCCGAGTGTGTGAACATTGGTGTAGCTGTGTGTGATTCTGGTGTCGAGTGTGTGTAACTGTGATTCTGGCATGGTGTGTGAGGCTGTGTGAGTGTGGCGTGTGTGAACATCTGTATAACTGTGACTCTGCTTCTCCACAGCGTTGGTAATGTATGTGGTGTGTGTGTGAGTGAGTGTGTGTGGCGTGAGTGTGTGTGATCGCGGTGGTGTCCAGCGTGGCGATGCAGCCCCCCCTGCCGGCGGGCGCGGTGCGTGAGCTGGTGCGGTCCTGTCTGACCCGCGACCCCGTGGCCTCTGACCTCCGCATCAGCCTCTTCCTGTCCGCCCTCCAGAGCTACAAGAGGGACTCCGTGCTCCGCCCCTTCCCCCCCCTCTACGCCAACGCCGCCAACAAGGACTTCGAAGCCCTGGTGGGTACCCCGATACAGCGGGCATCATGGGCATTAGAGGCCTGGTGGGTACTATTATACAGCGGGCATGATGGGCATTAGAGGCCTGGTGGGTACAGCGGGCATCATGGGCATTAGAGCCCTGGTGGGTACAGCGGGCATCATGGGCATTAGAGGCCCTGGTGGGTACTATTATACAGCGGGCATCATGGGCATTAGAGGCCTGGTGGGTACCCCGATACAGCGGGCATCATGGGCATTAGAGGCCTGGTGGGTACTATTATACAGCGGGCATCATGGGCATTAGAGCCCTGGTGGGTACTATTATACAGCGGGCATCATGGGCATTAGAGCCCTGGTGGGTACAGCGGGCATCATGGGCATTAGAGGGGTGGTGGGTACTCTTATACAGCGGGCATCATGGGCATTAGAGGCCTGGTGGGTACTATTATACAGCGGGCATCATGGGCATTAGAGGCCTGGTGGGTACTATTATACAGCGGGCATCACAGGGCATTAGAGGCCTGGTGGGTACTATTATACAGCGGGCATCATGGGCATTAGAGGCCTGGTGGGTACTATTATACAGCGGGCATCACAGGGCATTAGAGGCCTGGTGGGTACTATTATACAGCGGGCATCATGGGCATTAGAGGCCTGGTGGGTACCCCGATACAGCGGGCATCATGGGCATTAGAGCCCTGGTGGGTACTATTATACAGCGGGCATCATGGGCATTAGAGCCCTGGTGGGTACTATTATACAGCGGGCATCATGGGCATTAGAGGCCTGGTGGGTACTATTATACAGCGGGCATCATGGGCATTAGAGCCCTGGTGGGTACTATTATACAGCGGGCATCATGGGCATTAGAGGCCTGGTGGGTACCCCGATACAGCGGGCATCATGGGCATTAGAGGCCTGGTGGGTACCCCGATACAGCGGGCATCATGGGCATTAGAGGCCTGGTGGGTACTATTATACAGCGGGCATCACAGGGCATTAGAGGCCTGGTGGGTACTATTATACAGCGGGCATCACAGGGCATTAGAGGCCTGGTGGGTACTATTATACAGCGGGCATCACAGGGCATTAGAGGCCTGGTGGGTACCCCGATACAGCGGGCATCACAGGGCATTAGAGGCCTGGTGGGTACTCCTATACAGCGGGCATCATGGGCATTAGAGGCCTGGTGGGTACTATTATACAGCGGGCATCATGGGCATTAGAGGCCTGGTGGGTACTATTATACAGCGGGCATCATGGGCATTAGAGGCCTGGTGGGTACTATTATACAGCGGGCATCATGGGCATTAGAGGCCTGGTGGGTACTATTATACAGCGGGCATCATGGGCATTAGAGGCCTGGTGGGTACTATTATACAGCGGGCATCACAGGGCATTAGAGCCCTGGTGGGTACTATGGGTGGGCATTGTGGGCATTAAAGCCCTGGTGGGTACTATTATACAGCGGGCATCATGGGCATTAGAGGCCCTGGTGGGTACTCCTATACAGCGGGCATCACAGGGCATTAGAGCCCTGGTGGGTACTATGGGTGGGCATTGTGGGCATTAAAGGCGAGGAAAGGGGTGGTGGGTACTCCTATACAGTGGATATCACAGGGCATTAAAGGGGTGGTGGGTACTCCTATACAGTGGATATCACAGGGCATTAAAGGGGTGGTGGGTACCCCTGCACCACTGGCATCATGGGCAGTAAAGGCCTGGTGGGTAGTCCTGCACCACGAGCATCAGAGGCTGGAAAGGCCTGGTGGGTACTATGGGTGGGCGTTGCAGGCATTAAAGGCCTGGTGGGTACTATGGCTGGGCATCACAGGCATTAGAGGGGTGGTGGGTGCTATGGGTGGGCATTGCAGGGCATTAAAGGGGTGGTGGGTCCTATGGGTGGGCATTGCAGGCATTAGAGGCCTGGTGGGTACTCTTATACAGTGGGCATCACCAGCCTTAAAGGGGTGGTGGGTACTCCTGCACCACTGTCATCATGGGCATAAAAGGGGTGGTGGGTACCCCTGGACCACTGCATTAAAGGGGAGGAAAGGGGTGGTGGGTACTCCCATGCAGAGGGAATCACAGGCATTAAAGGGCTGCTGGTTACTATAGTTGGGCATTGCAGACATTAAACGGCTGGTGGGTACCCCTGGATCACTGCTGGCCTTAAAGGGGTGGTGGATGCTATGGGTGGGCATGACAGGCCTTAAAGGGGTGGTGGATGCTATGGGTGGGCATGACAGGCCTTAAAGGGGTGGTGGGTACTCCTATACAGGGAGGACAGTAATGGGCTGGTGGACAGGCAGGGGATCCTTTAAAGCAGTGCTCTGGTCTAACGACCCTGCTGCCGTATGCGGATTTCGGCTGAGTGGGTATAAACATGGTAAAAATGCACAGGTGACACCTCAGTAACAGCTACCTGGGCACGCAGCACACAGGTGAGGTCACTAACGAGCTCATGGAGGGGCTACAGGTGGATAATTGTGATCAGCTGCTGCAGTGAAGCTGGAACACCAGAGACTGGTACTGCATTAAGCTCAGTTTGCCACCTCAGGAAGTGTTTGTGTGTGTCATGATGTGTGTGTGTGTGTCCTAATGTGTGTGTGTGTATGTCCTGATGTGTGTGTCCTGATGTGTGTGTTGTGTGTGGTAGCTGAAGGATGCGAGTGGGCTGCCGGGCGTGCGGGAGCTGGCGGGCCTGAGGGGGGGTGAGGGGGGGGCCCATCTGGCGCTGGCACACTGGGTCCTCTCCTCCAAGACCTTCGCCATCAAGACACTGCAGAAGGAGGAGGTGTGTACTCTGTGTGTGTACTCCGTGCGTGTGTGTGTGTGCTCTGTGTGTGTGTGCTCTGTGTGTGCTGTGCTCTGTGTGTGCTGTGCTTTGTGTGTACTCTGTGTGTGTACAATGTGTGTGTACAATGTGTGTGTACTCTGTGTCTGTGTGTGTGCGTGTGCGTGCGTGCATGCATCCGTGTGTGTGTCAGAGTGTGTGAGTAAGTGCTTGCTCTGGAGCTCTCAGTCAGTCAAAGCTGGACTGTGCTCGTGTGTCTGCGAGTCTGTATGTGTGTGCGTGGGCAGTCTCTGCTGATGTGTGTTATCGTCTGTTTTCCCAGCTGGGAGCTTTCACACACGCAGCCCTCCTTTCTTTCTGACTCTCACTGCATGTGTGTGTGTGTGTGTGTACGCACATGTGTGTGTGTGCGTGCGTGTGCGTGTGCGTGCGTGCGCGCGTGTGTGTGTGTGTGTGCTTATGTGTGTGTGTGTGTGTACGCTTGTGTGCTTATGTGTGTGTGTGTGTAGTTTGGGCGGCTGTGTACGCTGACGGAGGGCGGGGGTGCGTGGGCTCCGCCCCCTGACTTCCTGTTTGAGGTGGAGTACTGTGAGCAGATGGAGCTGCGCTTCCAGAAGACACGCGAGGGGCGGGGCCTAATCTACGCCTTCCACGGCAGCCGCCTCGAGAACTTCCACTCCATACTCCACAACGGCCTCCACTGCCACCTCAACAAGGTGTGTGTGTG
>CM059268.1:1018394-1070894 GCA_030347295.1 Setipinna tenuifilis | reverse complement strand
ACACACACAGGCCCAGGTGCACACACACACACACATACACACACAAGTACCTGCTCGTCTACTCACAGAAGCGCCACAGGCCCAGGTACACACACACACACACACACACACACACACACACACACACACACACACACACACACACACACACAAGTACCTGCTCGTCTACTCACAGAAGCGCCACAGGCCCAGGTACACACACACACACACACACACACACACACACACACACACACACACACACACATACACACACAAGTACCTGCTCGTCTACTCACAGAAGCGCCACAGGCCCAGGTAAGGCCTCCACAAACACCAAACACACGCCTCACACACCTCAAACACACCTTAAACACGCCTCACACACCAAACAAACAAAACAACGCCTCTTCTGATAACATAACTGCTTCAAAATGTTGTCTGACTTGTGTTAAATATATGTGCATGTATGTATGTGTCCTAATTGTGTGTGTGTGGGTCTGTGTGTGTGCATGCGTGCGTGCGTGTGTGTGTGTGTGTGTGTGTGTGTGTGTGTTCGTCTGTGCGTGTGTGTTGTCAGACACTCTGCGGCCCCGTCCTGGCTGGTGCGGCACCACTTCTTCATCATGATGAGTCTCTACCTGATGCTCCTCATCCTCATCGGAGCCTTCAACTCCTCCGCATTCCACAGCTTCTGGCACAGACTCTTCAGATGACTCACACACACACACACACACACACACACACACACACACACACACACACACACACTCACTCACACACACTCACATATACACACTCGCGCTCACACACACACACAAATATGCCACACAAGCAAACACGCACAATTGCATGCACACACATGTGAGCGCACACATGCACACACAGGTACTGTTACAACCTGGTGTAATTGGGATGTAACAGGTTCACACACACGCTCACTCACACAGGTATTGTTACAACCTGGTGTAAGAGGGATGTAACAGGTACACACACACACACACACACACGCTCACTCAGTCACACACACTCCCACTCATACACACGCAGTGCTGCTTAGTACTCCGTGACCCCTGTGGTGTTGAGCTGGTGTCATCAGGTGTAATCTGACCTTTATGGAGGTCACTAGTGGCCATAGGCACCGTGTGCTGGAGCTGATGGTGATAGTGATGGTGTCCACTCCGCTGCATGCAGACACAAGTGACCCTGTGAGGTCACTGACTGTTTAAGCCTCTCACTTACTCAGAGGTCATTCACAATAGAGAATAATTGTGTTGTGTTGTTTGGATGTCCTACAATATTTTCTAAGTATTGTCCTACAATACTTTCATATTACCACTTCTGTCTCATGGATGTCTCCAGCACAGGCATCAAATGTAACAGTCACTCCTGTGATATCTCCTTCAGCACAGTGTGTGTGTCTACACTAGTGACCTGCAGCAAGATCAGGCCACATGTCACACTGACCAAATACTGAAAACATTTCAGCAACATTGTACATGCCAGACACACACACAGACAAATGGTCTCTGCACACACATGCGCGCACACACACACGCACACACACACACACACACGCACACACGCACACACAGACAAATGGTCTCTGCAGACACACACACACAGACACACACACACGGACAAATGGTCTCTGCACACACACAGGCGCGCGCGCACACACACACACACACACACACACACACACACACACACACACACACACACAAAGAGCGACTATCCCACCCATCTCCACATCTTCCAAAGTGCCTTCTGTATTCCATCATCTCTCCGTAGTCTCTGTGACGCGTCTGAGATGGACCATCAGCTGCTCTGGACTGTTTCACAACACACCACTCTTCCCTGGCCACACACACACACACACACACAGACAGACTCACACACACACACACACACACACCCACAGACAGACTCACACACACACACCCATACACACACTCAGACCCACACATACACACACACACAGACAGACTCACACACACACCCATACACACACAGACTCACACACACACAGACACACACCCATACACACACCAACTCACAATCACACACACACACGGCTGTAGGGGCTCGAAGCGCTTTGCAGCCGGCCGTGTCCACAGGTGGTGATGCTGTAGGATTCCCACTTCACCAGGCAGGAATGCCCTGCCCAGTCGGGAACGCCAGGAATGCCGTGCCCACAGGCCGGAATGCTAAGAAGCGGAAGTGCCGAGAGGGTTTTGTAGTTTGGCACTTCGCTGGGGATCATATTTTCTTTTATTTTCTTTTTAAAAAAACATGTGTTACTGTCACGTTACATGCTGATAGGTACAAGCGCAGCCCCTAGGATATATATATATATATATATATATATATATATATATATATATATCCGACTGAGCAGCAGCATTTTTTAATACGCCATGTAATAAAACAGTCATGTAAGGCCTCCTGTAGTCGTCTAGTCGGGAGGACACAGCTGAGGGCCGCTGCTGACAGGGGGCTTATGATTTATAATGTCTGTGGGTTCAATATCCAACACTTCTCCTCATACTTTATGATTTTAGGACTTAAGAGTAGTCTACGATGAGCGCCCCCTATGTGTGTGGGTATGTGTTAACTCCTGATCTTTATATAACGTCTCCCAGCGTAGGGCAAATGGGGACCTTTTGAGTATTCCTTAAAATCTGTCTTTTTACCGTCTTCATTTTCATAACTAGCCTGATTGTCAGCTGTGTGGACTGAATGACTTGAATAATCTACAATAAACTTCTGTAATTCACCACTTCAGACTGCAGTCTTGGCATGTGTGTGTGTGTGTGTGTGTGTGTGTGTGTCAAAAGCCTTGACCATGACCTCGTTTTGCCTTTGTGTGAGTTTGAGCGCTTACAACCCCAGAGTGATTGAGTGTGTTCACAGCAGTCTAGGGTGCTTCGGTAAAATGGAAAATCTATATTTCTTCTGCTCTGCGTTTGAACGCAACAGCATTGTGTTCTGCGCTTCAACAAAATAATTTCAAAATAATTTCTCTCCAGGTTCTGTAGCTGTGGCCATGGCGACTGTAGCGGTGGTCTCTAGTGACACCTGACCTGCTGAAGGAGTATCTGCTGATATCTGCGGCTCTTATCGGTCAAAAACAACAGCGGCGATAGAGGCGCACGATGGGGGCAGATAAGAGAGGCGGCGTCCTTTGAGGCAGATAGCGGGCTAGTGAGGGGCAGGGGCACGAGCCGCTGGCTGGAGCTCAAGTGTCATTGTTTATGTCACCCTATAGATGACGTGATGTAATGGCAGCACAGAATAGACATAAGGGCTTTATGAGTGCATTATTTATATAGATTGTGCAGCCTCTCTGCCACTCTGTTTGTACTGCAAGGCCCATTGACAAGTGATTGCTTTGTGTTGACCAGATGTGAAGACTAAATATGGGGGGGAAAAAAACCTCTCCGTGGCAAAGACACGAAACGACCTAATTCTCGGCTGGGCGCATAAATCAATAAAGTTTATGTGTGTGTAGTTGTGTGAGTTTATGGGAATTAATCAGGTCTTCTGTCACATCCTCACATAAAGCGCACATCAAAGGGCCCGAACACACATCTGCCTATTGTGAGCTCCAGAAAGGGGTTACTCAGTAACCAGTCCCCGCCAGGAGGCCTGACGCACACAGTCCCTGACAAATTTTGGATGAACAAAAGCTTATAACCTGACTTTAAATGAATGCATTGGTTTCAGAAATGTCTCATATGAAAGCTAAAACCCTCCAACGTTATGTTAATATACTAAAATAAATTTGCTTCACTGAAGAAAGATTGATCATTTAATGAACACAGAAAGGTCAGATTTCGGCACAGAAAATTGAACAAATAATTTACAAAAATATGTTGCATAACATCAGTGAATCAAGTAATTATTATAATATAGTATATTATAATAACAAAATCAGCAGCACCACTGACTCACGCAAACTCTTCTCCACCTTCAAGTCGCTGCTCAACCCTCCCCCACCCCCACCTGCCACCAACCTCACTGCTGACAGCTTTGCCTCCTTCTTCACAGACAAGGTTAAGGCTATCAGCAAACAATTCTGTGACCCCCCTACTCACAACCCATTACCCCCACAGGACAACAGCGCGATACTCTCCTCGTTCTCCCCTCTCTCAGAAGATGAGGTATCTAAACTTATTACGAACAATCGCCCCACTACATGCCCACTGGACCCAGTCCCCTCTAAACTGCTGCAAGCTATTGCCCCCACGGTAGTCCCACCGATCACATCGGTGATTAATACCTCATTATCCTCCGGCGTATTTCCTGCTGCCTTCAAACAGGCCAGAGTTACGCCACTGCTGAAGAAGTCCACGCTCAACCCTGCCCAGGTCGAAAATTACCGACCGGTCTCACTGCTTCCCTTCCTCTCAAAAACCATTGAGAGGGCGGTAGCTAAACAACTCACTAGCTTCCTCACCCATAACCACCTACTCGACCCAAAACAATCTGGTTTCAGGAGCGGTCACTCCACTGAGACGGCTCTATTATCTGTCACGGAAGCCCTCAAAACAGCCAGATCACGCGGTCAGTCATCAGTGCTCATCCTCCTGGACCTATCGGCTGCCTTTGATACAGTTAATCACGACATTCTGCTATCCACACTCGCCAACATGGGCATTGCAGACACTGCCCTCTCCTGGCTCAAATCTTACCTCACCGGGCGCTCCTTTAATGTGGCCTGGCAAGGACACCTGTCATCGACTCACACCCTCTCCACAGGGGTTCCCCAGGGGTCAGTTCTGGGCCCCCTTCTGTTTGCTATCTACACCACCTCGCTGTCTCATGTTATCCGCTCACATGGCTTCTCCTACCACTGCTATGCCGACGACACACAGCTATACCTGTCGTTCCAACCAGACGATACCACGGTCTCCACACGCATCTCCGCCTGTCTCGCTGACCTATCCTCCTGGATGCGAGATCATCATCTCCAGCTTAATCTGTCTAAAACCGAACTCCTGGTCATCCCTGTCCATGAGTCAATCTGCCACGACATCACCCTGAATATTGGCGATGTCACTGTTGCCCCGAACAACGTGGCTAGAAACCTAGGTGTCACATTAGACGACCGTCTATCTGTCTCCGATCACATTTCTTCCATAGCGAGATCATATCGCTATGCATTATACAATATTAGAAAAATCAGACCGTACCTGACCCAATATGCTGCTCAACTGCTAATACAGGCATCAATCACCTCGCGGCTCGATTACTGTAACTCTCTCCTAGTCGGTCTACCTGCCTGTGCGATCAAACCATTGCAAATGGTCCAGAACGCGGCAGCGCGACTGGTCTTCAACCAACCCAAAAGAACACATGTTACCCCACTCTTTAGAGATCTTCACTGGCTGCCAGTAGCTGCCAGAATTAAACACAAGGCTCTGACACTAGCCTACAAAGTAATTTCAGGTTCCGCCCCTGCCTACCTCAATGTCTTATTACAGGCTCACGTCCCGTCCAGGGCGCTACGCTCCGCTCACACAAATCGTCTATCGGTACCCTCACTTCTCACAAAGAGAGGTCACTCTAAGCTCTTCTCTGTGGTTGTCCCCAAATGGTGGAACGACCTACCAGTTGCAACTAGAACAGCAACATCCCTCCCTATCTTTAAAAAGCTTGTAAAAACCCTTCTCTTCCGAGATTGCTTCCCTCCCTAACAAAACTAATATAACTAACAAACACTAATCTAAACTCTCTCTCTCTCTATCCCTATGCAGAAGTACATATGTCTATTGTGTCTCTACTCTGTGTCCTCCTCTATTGCTTATGTCCCCCTTGATTGTAAGTCGCTTTGGATAAAAGCGTCTGCCAAATGCAATGTAATGTAATGTAATGTAAAAATTATGCTGTGAGATTCATATTTAATATCTTGTATGACTTCTATGAGCTTGAAGGACTGCATCCATGCGGTTCGACAATGATTCATACAATTTATTGATGAAGTCATCAGGAATAGCAAAGAAAGTCTTACATGCCTCCCAGAGTTCATCGAGATTCTTTGTTTTTTTCTGTGTTCATTAAATGATCAATCTTTCTTCAGTGAAGCAAATTTATTTTAGTATATTGAGCATAATTTGGGATTTTAGCTTTTATGATCAATCTTTCTTCAGTGAAGCAAATTTATTTTAGTATATTGAGCATAATTTGGGATTTTAGCTTTTATATGAGACATTTTCTAAAACCAATGTATTATTTAAAAGTCAGGTTATAAGCTTTTGTTTCTACAAAATGGATAAGTGACAGGACTTTTGTCAGGGACTGTACAGGGGGGTACAGTCTTCATACGGCTAAGGGGGGGTAGATCAGGATGATTCAGGGAGCCCAGAGCTTCACAGCGGCCCACAGCGGACTATGATATCGTTGGGGTGGGAGCCCAAAATAATTTTCTTTCTGGGGGCCCACAATTTGTAGAGGCACCCCTGACAGTATAGCCTAGTTAAAGAGGTATCACAATTACAATGTCATAATCTTAAAGACATACTGAGAATCATTCATGCAGTCCTTCGTGATATTGTTACTTAACCAATCAAACAGTTTTAGGAGTCGTCTTATCTGTTGCGACTGCATATTGCCTATTGTGTTTCTGTGCGGTGCTACGTCATCTGATGCGCTTACCTGCTATTATCTAATCAGCACCTGTAAACCCACTAACACCGCAGCTAATGGTCGCATCGCGGGGAAATTAGCAGCTCATGACGAACGTTTACTCTAGAAAGCAGTATTGGGTAACTGGATAAATAAGTGATGCATCATGGGTAAATGAGACACTCTGCAATGCATCATGGGTAAATGAGACACTCTGTGATGCATCATGGGAACATAAGCAGTGTTGGGTAGCCCGACTTCAGAATAACAATCCCATTCTAAGATGCTGTTCCTGCCGTTCACTAAATCAGTTAATTAGTGACATCACCTGCTTGTACTCGTGCCACCTGTGCAGGTAAAACAGCTGATTTCACTAATTAACTAATTAACCAAATGGCTGGAACAGATAGTTGGTATGGGACTGTAACTTCTGAAGCCAGATAACCCAACACTGCTGGAAAGAGTATGTAAGTACATGTATGTGTATGTATTGATGTAAGTACAGCCTACATAAAGTGTGCATAGCCACACCAGGGTAGGCTGTATCAGATTTGTTTCAGTCCTTAGTTCAAGTATAAATGGGTTGTGTTGGACAAAAGCGAATATAATTATTCTGAATAATTAAGATAAGTAATTACATTATTGTCAGATTACAGTTTGTGTTCAAGTCAACAGAAAACAGCCATTATAGAATTGCAGGACTTTATTTCAGTAATACCATAGTTACACTTTGCACAGAATTATTCTGTACGTGTTCACAATCACAAAGTAGTTTTCAGCTAGGCATATGTTTGCTCACATACACAGACTTACAGACAAATGACCATAATTAAACTCATTTCCTAATAGCTGCCGGCTCAGTCAGGTGCTACATGGCTCAGTCATGATGCTACATTGCTCTGATTTGCTAAACACTCTCTCAGATCTCTTATGTGCTACATCTCTCTGATTTGCTACATCGCTCTCCAGCGTGTCTGCTCGGGTCTCCTGGGGGGGGGGGGCTCATCAGACCGCGTTCTGGCAGGGGGGCACCATGCACAGGAAGTAGCCCTCGCCGTTACTCTGCAGGTCACACAAAGACATGACGTAGCCATCAATACACACAAGTATACAGGGAGAGAAAGAAAAGGGGCAAGCAAGTAAGCAAGTGTAGGTAGGTCATGGTGGCAGGTGGGGTGGTGTGTGTGTGTGTGTGTGTGTGTGTGTGTGCGTGCTCTCTCACCTGTAGGTCCTGGTGGCAGGTGGGGGGGTGGTGTGTGTGTGCCAGGTGTGTGTGTACGCAGCGTCCGTAGGTGAGGAGGCAGGAGGGGTCGGTGGGGGGGCAGGAGTGGGGGCAGTGGGGGGGCCGCAGCACCAGGCAGCTGGAGCAGGACGTGTGCTGGCAGGAACCCTGGCACTCCTGACGCCCCAGAGACACATACCTGGGGGGGGGGCGGTACAGGGTTAGAACAGGGGGGTGGGGTAGGAGAAGGTGATGGGGGAGGGGGTGGGTGAGAAAAGGTGATCGGGGGGGGCAGAGTAGAAGAAGGCAAAAGAGGGGGGTGGTGTACAACAGGGGGTGGGGTAGGAGAAGGTAAAAGAGGGGGGTGCAGGGTAGAACAGGAGGGCGGGGTAGGAGAAGATGACGGGGTTTATGAAAGCAGCTGGTAAAAGTGGTCACAGCGGTGTTTAAATAACTGTAACTGTTATAACGGTGTAATACATGAAGAAGTGAGAAGAAGTGAGAGGAACATAAAGGCAGATTGTAAGTGTTTGGATATTAAGAGCAGAGTGTGTTTGTCAGTAGTGGGGATTTGCTAAGTGAAGTGGGGAGTCTGCTGTGATGTGGTGATGACCTCAGGCCTCAGTGTGTGTGTGTGTGTGTGGGTGCGTGCGTGCGCACTCTCTCACCTGGCGGAACAGATCTGGTGTGGGTTGGCCTGGCAGAAGTCCCAGGTGCATTCTGGGCGACAGGAGTCCACACTCAGAGCTGCGGACAACAGGGACACTGTTCATCACTAGCTACACACACACACACACACACACACACACACACACACACAGTGTCCATCACTGGTCAGGGGTCATATGGGAACATGCATATATACAGAAGGCTCACATGTCTCCACTAAACATCCTTTTCACTGGTCAGATATATTATTCTGATTTCTGGATTAGAAATCATCAAAATGTAAGCAAACAAAAGCTTGCAATATTTGACTTTGTGAGTCAATATAATACAGGAATTTCACTTTTTGAAACTGAGTTGAAATTAAAAATAAATGAACTTTTCCACAATGTTCTAATTCACTGAAAAGCGCTTGTAATCTGAAGATGTGTTTGGTTGCGAGAGATATTATATGAAGGATCTGCAGAGGGCTGAAGCCTTAGCTATAATGCTATAACTATAAGCCTTAACTATATGATGCAGATAAGGCCTGTGGATCTGGGCCCGGGTGAGATAAGGGGGGCGATTACCCCTCGGCCCATCAGACAAACACACACACACACACACACACACACACACACACACACACACACACACACACACACAGTGTTCATCAGAGAAAGTGAGATAAGGGGGGCGATTACTGCTCGGCCCATCAGACAAAGTGGCCGGAGATCAGAGGAGCCCTTGAGCGCTTTATTACTTTTCACATAAATTATATTAACCCTTCTGACACTTCATAAATTATATTAACCCTTCTGACACTTCATAAATTATATTAACCCTTCTGACACTTCATAAATTATATTAACCCTTCTGACACTTCATAAATTATATTAACCCTTCTGACACTTCATAAATTATATTAACCCTTCTGACACTTCATAAATTATATTAACCCTTCTGACACTTCATAAATTATATTAACCCTTCTGACACTTCATAAATTATATTAACCCTTCTGACACTTCATAAATTATATTAACCCTTCTGACACTTCATAAATTATATTAGCCCTTCTGACACTTCATAAATTATATTAACCCTTCTGACACTTCATAAATTATATTAGCCCTTCTGACACTTCATAAATTATATTAACCCTTCTGACACTTCATAAATTATATTAACCCTTCTGACACTTCATAAATTATATTAACCCTTCTGACACTTCATAAATTATATTAACCCTTCTGACACTTCATAAATTATATTAGCCCTTCTGACACTTCATAAATTATATTAACCCTTCTGACGTCCGCTCGCAATTACCAGCAGAAACACCAATTACCTCCTCTCAGAGTTAATACCTGAGACTCTGCATGATGTCTGTCCTGCGTGCACAAATCTGCAGATGTGCAAAAACGCATGTAGTTTATGCGAAATACAAACAAAAAATATGCATTTTAAAATGTCTTTTAAAAATATCAAGGCTTTCAGAGTGAGGAGTGACACTGGTGTCCAGTTAACCCCTGAGGTGCCAGAAAGAAGAAAGGCCACAAAGGTCAAAGGTCACACACGACATAATCTGCTTGTTCTCGTTGTGAGAATTGCAGGTGCCCTCTGACGAGGGTCAGTAGTGTCCTACCTGAGATGCCCTCTGACATCTGTGTCCTACCTGGGTCAGTAGTGTCCTACCTGGTTTGCAGGTGCCCTCTAACGTGGGTCATCTATGACCTACCTGGTTTGCAGGTGCCCTTGCGGTCTGCGTCTCCTCCTGCGGTGGCGGCGTCCTCGTGCACACACACCAGCCCCTCGTCACACTTGCCCAGGTAGTCCCACCGGCCCCCGCAGCTCTCCCCCCCCACACGGGCACACGCAGGGCAGCAGCCACACACCCCCGTGGTGACCCCCCCACGGCAGGACAGCTGCAGCGTGTGTGTGGGGGGGCAGTGGACGCGCTCACAGGGGGGGCAGTGAAGGGCCTGCAGGATGGTCGAGGAGGAGGAGGAGGAGGATGAGGAAGAGGAGGAGGAGGAGGAAGAGTGCTGTGTTCCCTCCAGGTCCGAAGCAGCCAGCCCCCAGCACACACACACCAGACCAAACACACCAAACACAGATGCCTTCATCATCATCACACAGCTCAGCTCACACACCTGCACAAACACCTGCCCTCACCCGCAGCCTCCTTTTATAGCGAAGACCTCACCAACCATTACAACACACTCACACACACTCACACACATAACCACATTCATAGAGTATAGACACACACACACACACACACCTCCACCCCCCTGACAGCCAATAGTTGAGTGGGTATTACAGTAAGTTCTTCGAGTCAGAATGGGTTGTTAATTATCCCCAGGTCTTATCTTTACGATCTCGCTGTTGTTTTCTTTTTGTCCTAAAACCACTTCACCCCCCTTAGCCCCCCCAGATAAGTCCAATCACCGCCCAGAGACTGGACCCTTTGTGATGCAGGTCATGTGACCGATTTAGGGGGCAATTTAGTGCAGGGTGGAGATAATGACCCCCCCCCCCCCCCCCCCCACACACACACACACACACACACACACACACCTCACCCCCGCTCCCCCGCAAGGACACGCTATGCCACGGTCCCTTTATAGCCCCCACGCAGCTCAGCGCAGCACACCATAGTGCCGCTCTCTCCAGCTCTCTACCTCTCTAGCTCTCCAGCTCGCTCGCTCTGCCACGGCGCAATAAAAGGCTGCAGCACTAACGCAGCCCCACACTGACACACGTCTCCAAGGTCACACTGGTGACCTTCAGCAAGGGGCTCTTTACGGCCGCCCGCCTCTCCAGGGCTGCATTAGCCAGCGGTGCAACTGGACACAGGGCGGGGCGGGGGAGTGGGGGGGGGTGGCAGGCCTACAGGGCAGAGGGCAAAGGGGGGATGGGGGGAGCAGGTCAACCCTCAGAGCAGGCTTACACACCTGCACACCTGCACGAGTGTTCTGTCAGACATGCTGAGGTACGAGATTGTAAGTGTTCTGCGTGTTCTGTCCAACTGGGCTACTTGTTGAGCTACCACAAAAGCGCAGTTGGGGAGAGTTAAGCTTAAGGCCTTTGCACACCGGTTCTAGGGTTAGTAGGCTCAGGGTTAGTCGATCTCGATGAAGGCACTCAACTCGAAAGAATACCAGAACATCAGGTGAGACTATTTTACACTACAATTACATTACTACTATACTACAACACTACACCACTACACTACTACACTACTACACTACTACATTACACTACTATACTATACTACACTACACTATAACACTACAGTACTATAATACATTACACTACACTACTATACTACAACACTACACCACTATACTACACTACACTAGTACACTACACTATATTACTACACTAGTACACTACACTACTATACTGCTACACTACACTATTACACTATACTACATTACACTGCACTACTATACTACTATACTACACTAGTACACTACACTACACTGCCCTACTACACTACACTACTATCTACGAACAGACGCTGCTGTGGGTTTGTTTTAAATTAGAGTTGCAGTCCCACTCTGGGCCATGCACGTCAGACAGAGTAACCATGGCAACTAAGGAACATCACACATTCCAGAACATGTGCCATGGCGATGAGAGGAGCGCTCGTGGATATTGACACAGGAGGCTGAAGGTTCTTTGCTTTTGTTAGTGTAAACTGAAAAGGCTCTGTGTGGTGTTATGAGTGCTGTGATGTGAGCTTTAGATGTGTGACTGCCGACCTTGAACATGTACACCAGCTCCAGTGTGCCTTTACAGAAAACAGCTTCAGGTGTTTGCACAGAATCTTTATTACATGTTGAGAAGAAAACACAAGTCCTGTTTAAGGTTTTGAATCCAAAATTTCCAAATTATTTTTTATGCCCGAATTCTCTTTGCAAAGTCTTTACAAACTCCTCAGATAAAATAGGATAACTTAACCTATACATGACAGAGATTGTTCCTGCAAGTTAAACACATCCTCTCAACACAATTAAACACATCCTCTCAACACAAATGCAGATGTTTTAACTCGAAACACGTCACAGCTTTGAAACCCTTATCAGATGTTCAGACACGTGTGACAGTTTCAGCACTGTGTGCGGTGACGTCAGTCAGGGGACACAGACGCAAACACTGATTGGACAGAAAGCTTGTGATTGACAACACTGGCTGTTTTAATCAACCATACAGGGCTACACATGTGCTGATATTAAAACCAAAGTCAAACCGGGATATCTAAAAGCCAGCAATGATTGGCTGGTTCTCTAAGAGGCCAGCAATGATTGGGTCGCTCTCGATACCTGATGTATGATGCAGTTTTGTGAGGCTTTTAAATGACCAACTAGAATGGATGAGGTCACTTCAACACGACGCAACACGAACGCAGGTGTGTTCAGAATGTATGTGCATAGTCTGTCAGCGTGTCCTTCGGGTGGTGTGTGTGTGTGTGTGTGTGTGTGTGTGTGTGTGTGTGTGTTCTCATCGGTGATTGGTGGGGAGGCGGTGGCCATAGTGACGTGGGGCAGCAGCTCTCCTACAGCGCTCGGCGGTCGTCATGGTGACCGTGCCCCCCTCCGTCACGAGTGTCCTGAGGGAGCCTGCAGAGAGCCGCGGCCAGCAGACTGCACTGCCCCCCTGTGGCGTGGAGGGGAATCAGGCCGGGGCAACACAGAGGGCAGAGGTGACGGAGCAGGGGGGGGGGGGCAGGGGGGATGGGGGAGGTCACACAGCCGGGGTCACATGAAGTCCTCGTAGTCTTGTGCGTAGCGGGGGAGGGCAACAGGGGGAGCGGGAGGGGTCACGCCGCCGGGGTCACACAGAGGACAAAGGTGACGGGGTGGGGGGGTGGGGCGAGTGGGGGGCGACAGGGGGAGCGGGAGGGGGGAGGGGTCACATGAAGTCCTCGTAGTCTTGAGTGTAGCCGCCGTCGAACTCTCCGTAGTCGTCCAGATCGTCCTTCATCTTGGCCTTCAGGCCCCCGGCAGGAACCACACCCTTCTTCTTCTTCTTGGCCTTACTCTGCCGTCACACACACACACACACACACACACACACACACACACACACACACACACACACACACACACACACACACACACACACGGGTCACAACACACCTTCCCACAACACACACTGCCCCACAACACACACTCCCCTACAACACTATATTACCAGTTCACCAGCAAAACACATAACACCAGCTTACCAGAAAGTATCAACCAGCTTACTCATAATCTCAGACACACAGAGTGGGTATCCCATATAAGTCATCACAGAGTGGGCATCCCAAATAACTCTTCTCACCTTCTCTTGTCTTTGTTTCTCAGTCAGTAGCACGGTCAGAGAGTTGTTGACCTTCTTCAGGTCCTCAACCTCCACTGCACACACACACAGGCAGACACACACACACACACACACACACACACACACACACACACACACACACACACAGGAGAACAGGAGAAAGCACATCCACTTAGTGTTGCCGTGTCATAGCACACTAACAGCATGATGGATCATCTATGCAGTGCTGTACACATCCGCTTCAGCTGTACACGCAGGCCAAAGGGGGGAAACTCTACTGTAAACATCACCGTCGTTTGCCATATTAATATGTTCATATCTCTACATAGATACGTCAATCCTTTCTCAATACAGACAAGATAACCATATCTCTGTACAGATACGAAAACGATATCTCCATATAGATATGGTTACCACATCTCTGTATAGATATGATAACGATATGTCGATATGGATACAATAACCAAATATCGATATAAATATGATAACAATATTTCTATATAGATACTATAAGCATATCGCTACCGATAAGGACGTATCTGTCGGGGCTCGTAGCCGTGAGGGTGAGCCCAGAGAATTAAATACCATAAGGATGTCTATATATAAATATGATGACCATATCACTATAGATACGATAAGGATGCCTCTATATAGATACAATATCTCTGTATAGATATGATAATCATATCGCTATAGATACGATAACTATATCTCGATATAAATACGATAATGTGTCTATATAGATACAGTGCCCATATCGCTATAGATACGATAAGGATGTATCTGTCAAGACTCGGAGGTGCGATGGCGTGATGGTGTGGAGGTGTGGTGGTGTGGAGGCGTGAGGGTGTGGTGGTGTGGTGGTGCGATGGTGTGATGGCGTGAGGGCGTGAGGTCGTGAGGTCGTGAGGTCGTGGTGGTGGCGAGCCCAGAGACTCACGCGAGAGGCAGACGTTCCTGAAGAGGGACTCCAGGAAGGGGCAGTAGTGGACCGACTTCTCGTACGGCGTGATCTTGTCCTTCAGCAGACGCTCGAACTCCGTGAAATCGTCTCTGGACGAGGGGCTGATGTCATCAATGCCCGTCACATGGTTGCTGGTCACGCCTGAGAAGAGGGGACAGCATCAGGACCGGACGCAGCGGCGCCATGGCAACATCAGGACCTCACGCGGTCAGGGACCCAGCACGCTACACTACAGTACTACAGCACCCAACATGGCCAGAGACGGGTGCTCTTACTGACGGAGCCGTGAGCTAAATATAGTAATGTATAATGTAATATATATTATATAACCATGTGTAATATGTAATATATATTATATAACAGTGTGTAATATGTAATGTCATGTAATTCTGAAAGGTGTGCCCTCACTGATGGAGTTGTTGGCCAAATATAATGATGTATAATAATGTAATGGCATGTAATCTCACTGATGGAGTCGTTGACCAAATATAATGATGTATAATGTAATGGCATGTAATAATGTGTAACAATGTAATGTAATATACAATAATAATGTATAATAATGTAATGTCATGTAATCCTGAAAGGTGTGCTCATTACTCAGCGGAGTAATGGGCCAAATATAATAATGAATAATGAGATGTAATATGATTTATAATGTCATGTAATGCTGAAAGGTGTGCCTCACTGATGGAGTCATTATATAATGATGTATAATGTAATATATGGTAATAATGTATAATAACGTAATGTCATGTGCTCTCACTGATGGAGTCGTTGGCCAAATATAATGATGTATAATGTAATGTAATAATGTAATGTAATATATGGTAATAGTGTATAATAATGTAATGTCATGTGCTCTCACTGATGGAGTCGTTATATAATGATGTATAATGTAATGATGTATAATAATGTAATGTCATGTGCTCTCACTGATGGAGTCGTTATATAATGATGTATAATGTAATGGCATGTAATATAATAATGTAATGTCATGTGCTCTCACTGATGGAGTCGTTGGCCAGCTCCAGGGGCGGTTCCTCTGGGTGGGTGAGGGGGGGCAGCGGCCTCGTGTGCTCCTCGTCTGGGGTCACATCTGTCGACTCGTTCCCCTCCTCCATCTGGAGGTCACAGCACACACACACTCATGTCACCTGCCTTACATTATACAGCACAGTAGGCCCCCAACATACACACACACACACACACACACACACACACACATACACACACACACACACACACACACACTGCCTTCAGTAAGACAGCACAACAGACCCCAATACACACACACACACACTGCCTCACACACATGGGGACTGAAGACTTTTGACACACACATATGACAAGTGGCGGGCAGTTTGACACACACACACACACACACACACACACACGGGGACAGTAGATTTGTGACAGACACAGGGGGACAGTAGACCTGTGACACACACACACACATTGACACACACACATACACGGGGACAGTAAACCTGTAACACACACCCTCTTCCGGAGTTCCTCCTGCCGCCTCCTCTGCAGACTCTCCCTCTCTTTGATTTTGTCACTCAGTTTCTTCTTCTCTGCCGGCGGCTTCAGCTCTGGAACACACCAGTGACCAGTGAGGATCGCTCGCTTAGCTTAGCGCGCCCACAGGGGGCATCCGGTAAAGCTACTCACACATGCAGACCTCTGTCACACCAACACGGACCTCTGTCACACTAACACCGACCCACCTGCCGGTTTCTCAGATGACTTCTCTTCCTCATCCTCCGCATCCTCTTCCTCGTCATCCCAGTTGTCCTGGAGATCACCATTCAGATTAGTTAATTTAAGCCACACACACAGAATCCCTAGTACAGGGCCGGATTAAACAAACACCACTAGCGACCTATCACCATGCAGAATTAAGAATACAATAGATGTTAACCCTATCGCAGAACATTCTGCATTTTAATTTGCATTTATTACCAGCAGGATGATGCATATTGTAGGTTATGAAAAATAGACAATGGATAAAGTTATTCATTTTAAACTGTGTAATAATTTGTGTTAGTGGCTTAGCTAGGTGCACTGCCTCCCTCTATCAGGTAGAAACCGATGTCAATGACAGTGCAACACGCAGCTAGCAAGTTAAGTTAGCATAGCTAACTAGCTGTGGCTGAATGTGCTGTGTGGGCAATTAAGTGGTTTCTGGTGAGCAACATCTCGTCAGGGTCTGTGTGTTTTAGTGTTTAGCCAGGCGTCAGTGTTAAAAGTGACGTTACATGAGAAATTAGAGCTGCATACCTTAACATCCTCCTCCTCGTCCTCCCCTGCCCACTTGTCATTCACAGCCGTGTTTTTAAGCGGCTCATCTGGTTCAAAAGTGTCCGCATCTACGCAACACAAGACGTAAACACCTTCAAACAATTACTACCAAGTTATTATGATTACCATCATAGTTATTTGGCGAACAGTTTTGATCCAGTAACGCCGTGCATCTTATGACAATCCCTCTCTTACCGTCATTTCCACAAAATTCCTTACCCCAAGAATCCCCGTCCGCCATGTTGGATGTGTTGACGGCGACTTTTAAGTGTTGCCAATAGAAACTAGCGGCCACTAGGTAATCTGCTCGCCTCGTTTCCGCCGTAATCTGCTATCGCTACCTTTCATGAACATCCCGTCCACATTGTATCAGTAATATCATAGACTGTATATTTTAAATTATATTACAAATATACAGTCAGTGATCAGTACATTTCAGGAATGCACTTGTCGTGCGCAAATTATGGTTAGACGTGCGGTAGCCTAACATTTTGTTCAGAAAATATTATTTCAGACCACAAATAATGACTATGTAGGCCTAGTTGATTAATGTATAGTAGCCTACTATTGTTAAATGGCCAGTCACGCGTCAGTTAAACTGTAAATGTATGTCATGGTCATTTGCAATACTGAATAGAATTCTTGACTCTGGCTTATGTACCATCATTGTTCAGCATCTCAAATGCAGAATGCAGGATTTAGTCATTGCCTGGTGCTGAACATGTCAAATATACCGTGGTGACTGTGGCCCCCTAGCGGTTTTCTAATGACCTACATGTCAAGATGCGCACATCTCAAACGGCCGGAGTAGCCTGTCTCACATGGTTTGTGCTATATGGCGGTTTTCCCCCGCGGTTCTTTCTTCTTCTGTGTATGCACACACTCCCTCATCAGTGAGGTATCCATAATAATAACAATAATAATAAATCCAAAATATGGTTCTGTAACTTTAGGCCTGTGAGTAGGCCACAGAGGTCCCTAGAAAGTCTGGGCTCTAGGAAAGCCTACGGTTTCATGGCCCTTACTAATGATGAGCTTGGGCTGTTAATCACTTTCTAGTGCGGCTCATTGATTTACTGCACTGCATCGCTTTTTGACACATTATACTCAGTGATTATTGAAATGGTGGTTTTCAAACATTCCTATAATCCCTCATACCTAGCCAACCTTTTCCTTGAAGGTCATAATGGAAAACGGTCCTCTTCAGTGTAAATCTCAGAACAGCTCCCCATGACCTGAGTGCATGTACTCGTACCAGCGTGTCAGCATAGCTTAGATGGACACCTCCCATCACTGGACACTACCCATCCCCTCACCCACTGCACTGGACACTACCCATCCCCACTCATCACCCATCACTGGACACTACCCACCCCCTCACTCATCCCCTCACCCACTGCACTGGACACTACCCATCCCCTCACCCCCCACTGGACTGGACACTACCCATCCCCTCACTGCACTGGACACTACCCATCCCCTCACTCATCACTGCACTGGACACTACCCATCCCCTCACCGTCACCACTCACTGCACTGGACACTACCCATCCCCTCACCCGTCACTGGACACTACCCATCCCGTCACCCCTCACTGCACTGGACACTACCCATCCCCTCACCGTCACCCCTCACTGCACTGCACACTACCCATCCCCTCACCCACTGCACACTACCCATCCCCCCACTGCACTGGACACTACCCATCCCCCCACTGCACTGGACACTACCCATCCCCTCACTGCACTGGACACTACCCATCCCCTCACCCCCCACTGCACTGGACACTAAGAGGAGTGGATGGTTTGGCAGCACAATATTAAAGTGTGACGGCGGTGCGGATGCGTGAATAGTTTTTATGGATGCCCCCTGTGGGTGCTAAGCAAGCTGTGTTTGGTTACTGGTGCTCCCAGAGCTGAAATCGGCAGAGAAAAAGAAACTGGGAGACAAAATCAAACAGAAGGAGAGGGCCTTCGGAAGAGGCCGTGTGTGTGTGTGTGTGTGTGTGTGTGTGTGCGACAGGTCTACTGTCCCCGTGTTTGTGTCGGTGTGTCACAGGTGAACTGTCCCCGTGTGTGTGTGTGTGTGTGTGTCACAGGTGTACTGTCCCCGTGTGTGTGTGTGTGTGTCACAGGTGTACTGTCCCCGTGTTTGTGTCAGTGTGTCTGTCACAGGTGTACTGTCCCTGTGTGCATTTGTCAGTGTGTCTGTCACAGGTGTACTGTCCCCGTGTGTGTGTGTGTGTGTGTGTGTCACAGGTCGACCGTCCCCGCATGTGTCAAGTCCTTTCCGTGTATAGTGTAATGTGTGTAATATGGTATTGTAAACCCAGCACCCTACCCCTCTACCCCTCCCAGGGTGACTGAAGAGGCAGGAGGGAGACGGAGAGAAAGAAGCATGGCAGGAGAGAGACAGAGAGAGAGAGAGAGAGACAGAGAGAGACACAGAGAGAGAGAGAGAGAGACAGGGACAGGGACAGATTTAACATTGTCATCCCTCTTAGACACACCACCCCCTACCCCCCCCCCCCCCCCAGGTGCAGTGCTCGTGTGGCCCCGCAGACAATAAGTGGAGACGGTGACAGCGGGGGGGCAGAAGGGGGGTGTTCATGTTGGAATCATGAGGGGGGGGTCAGCATGGACACAGGCCCCCCCTGGGCTACATTCAGCTTAAGTGACAAACGCAAATATAAAACACAGATTGCAATAAGAACAGTCAAGGCCATGGGAGCATGAGGATACACAGCCCCCCCCCCCCCTTCTGAAGGAGAGAATATAAAAATAAACATCAGCACTGACCATAACACTGGACGCATGGCTACACACACTCCACTCCATCGCCATCTCTCTCTCACACACACACACACACACCCCCAAAGCACTTGGTTCCCATGTCTAAATACATCCTCCCTCAAACGGTTTATGCTGTGCCATACCCCGTCTCTGCCGTGTGTCTGTGTGTTCATGAAGACCGTGAAGACAGATACACATCTCCCACACTAACACAAAATGGCCCATTCCACCACCTGTCGGAATGTGGAGTTATAAGCACTCAGCTGCTCCCCCAGTCGCCCCCCATTAACCACCACCACACACTCAGGGGTACCCCGATATCCCAAGTACCCTACCCCCATTACCCACCACATCGTACTCTGGGGTACCACCAATATCTCCACTAGCCCCCCAGTATCCATCATCACGCACTCTGGGGAACCTCGATATCTTCAGTACCCCCCCCCCCAAACATGATGTATGGAGGGCAGCCCTTCTAGCTGAGGGGTGGCCATAATGTGTGTGTACAGACATACGGAGGTGCTGAATGGCAGAGACGAGGCCTGACTGAATGCTGCTGGTGCTTCAGCTGACACACACACACACACACACACACACACACACACACACACACACACACACACACACACACACACACACACCTATTTACAGTCCAGCCAGCGCTATCATCACCCTTCCTCATGGCCCTGTGTCTGACTGGGGCTGGGCAACATAAATATGTCATTAAGGATCAGCGAGGCTGGACATGGTAGAAGCGATGAAAACGTCTGTATTCTTGAAGGGCAGAGAGAGTAAGCAATCACCATGGCTTGCGTCAGTCATCACCGAAGCACAAGAAAAATCATGATATTTTTTTTCTTTTTTTAAAAAAACATTTCTGACAATCAGTTTTACTGGTAGGTTGTGTAGGCCTATGTATGATAAAACACGAATTTCATAGTTTTTTTTTTTTCTTCCTTAAGACAGACTAAACGTTCGTTTAAAACTCGAAAGCAAATGAACAGTAGAGATACATCTATAAACAACCAACGGTAAAAACGTGAACCTCGAAGTTCTCAGCGTGTGTTTGTTTGACCTTTGTCCTGGAGGAATGCATGATGGTGTTACGGGCAGGAGGTCGTCTGCAAAACTGGACAGGAGAAAATATATACAGGTCATATATATGTACACGTGAGGGGGCGGGGCCTGGGGCTGGGTTTTCCTATGCGCACAGCTGACTGGCCGCTCCGGAGGAAGGGGGCGGGACTCCGGAGAAAAGGGGGTGTGGCTGTAGAGAGCCAAGGGTCCGAGCACCAAGACGGAGTGAAAAAAAAAACAAAAAACAAAAAAAAACACCCTCAGCATCCAGTCCAATCAGCTGAGGACTTCATTACCCAGAAGCCTGAGTGTCCAAGGCGCTACTGTGAGTCAGCCAGGGCAGGGGCTCCTGTGGGCGTGGCCACGCGTATAAAAGGTGTGTAGCCGCACCGCTAAAACATGAGTCTCTCTCTCACGCTACGAGTCTGTGTGACGGCGAGGCTGCTGATGGAACACGTCCGTCGCCGTTTGATCGCAGGATGCCTCCACCTCCTCCGAGGGGCCTGGGGGTCGGGGGTCGAGGGTCAGGGGTCATGGTGACCCACTCTGACCCGCCCCAACCCGCTCAGTCACGCGGCAGCAGGTCGTGCAGGCGGAACCGCTCCCGGATGTGGGGCCGGACATCCTCGTTCTGCACACACAGGGAGGAGAGAGTGTGAGTTACCCAAAAACAGTCACCAGGTACCCCCCAAACAGTCACCAGGTACCCCCAAACAGTCTTGAGCTAGCATAAAACAGTTGTGTTACCATATATGCTAATATCAGTGGAATCAGCTAGCAGAATACCCCAATGCTAGCGTACCTGTGGAATATGCTAATGTTAGTGCACCTGTGGATTATGCTAGTGTTGGTGCACCTGTGCTTTTTGAGTTTGTGTGTCTGTGGTGTGAGTCGAGCTCTACAGGTGTAGGTAGGTGTGTGTGTGTGTGTGTGTGTGTGTGTGTGACTGTGGTGTGAGTTGAGCTCTACAGGTGTGTGTGTGTGGTGTGAGTTGAGCTCTACAGGTGTGTGTGACTGTGTGTGTGTGGTGTGAGTTGAGCTCTACAGGTGTGTGACTGTGGTGTGAAGTGAGCTGTACAGGTGTGTGTGTGTCTGTGCCGTGAGTTGAGCTCTACAGGTGTGTGTGTGTGTGTGTGACTGTGGTGTGAGTTGAGCTCTACAGGTGTGTGTGTGTGTGTGTGTGTGTGACTGTGGTGTGAGTTGAGCTCTACAGGTGTGTGTGTGTGTGTGTGTGTGTGTGTGACTGTGGTGTGAGTTGAGCTCTACAGGTGTGTGTGACTGTGGTGTGAGCTGAGCTTTACAGGTGTGTGTGTGTGTGTGTGTGTGTGTGTGTGACTGTGGTGTGAGTTGAGCTCTACAGGTGTGTGTGTGTGTGTGTGTGTGTGTGTGTGTGTGACTGTGCCGTGAGTTGAGCTCTACAGGTGTGTGTGTGTCTGTGGTGTGAGTTGAGCTCTACAGGTGTGCGTGAGACTGTGTTAGAGAGCTATAGTTGTGTGTGAGTACAGTGCTGATGCAGCAGACATGCGTACCATCTCCACCAGCTTCTCCAGGAACGGCACCAGCTTCAGAAGCTCGTTGTCATTCCGGTCCATGAACCAGCTCTCAATGGGAATACCGTTGGACAGCTGTACACACACACACACACACACACACCAGGTCAGATTGGCATGAGGTTACACACACACACACACACACACACCAGGTCAGATTGGCATGAGGTTGGCATGGCGGGCAGTGAGGGCGGAGGTCAGATTGGCATGAGGTTGCCATGGCGATTAGTGAGGGGCGGGGTCTGCTGAGTGGCGTACGCACCTGGTAGGCGAAGGCCTGCGGTGAGTTGTCGATGATGACCGTCTTGGACAGGTCCCTCCCCAGAATGTTGAGGTCTTTGATGTAGTTGCCCTGGACACACACACAGTGCTCCCGAAACAACCTGTGCCTGCACACACACACACACACACACACAGGAGGAGACGTGTGTGATTAACCACTTTAACACACACACACACACACACACACACAGACAGACAGACACACACACACACACACTGCTCCCGAAACAACCTGTGCCTGCACACCACACACACACACAGGAGGAGACGTGTGTGATTAACCACCTTAACACACAGACACACACACACACTGCTCCCGAAACAACCTGTGCCTGCCCACCACACACAGGACAAGATGTGTGTGATTAACCACCTTCACACACACACACACACACACACACCTCCAGGAACAACCTGTGCCTGCCCATGACACACAGGACGAGACGTGCGTGATTATCAGCTCAGCATACATGCAGCTCACACACACACACACACAGACAGACACACACACACGCGCATGCACACGCAGTGGTCCAGGAATGACCTGTGCCTGCCTACGACACACAGGTGGTGACGTGTATGTGATTAACAACCTCAACACACACACACAGCACTACAGGACAGTGAACAACACACAGTGAACACCACACATCCACGCACGCACACACACCTGACCAGCTGTTTCTTGGGGTCCAGGATATTCAGCAACTTATCAGCATACACCTTCTTAGAGGCCGTGAAGAGGATGATCTGCAGTACCAGAGACACAGGGGAAACACTACTGAGTTACTGTGTTTATAAAGTATGACAATGTTACAGCGTTAATGTGTTTATATTAATAACAGCGTAACTGTGTTTATAATAACAACAACACAGTGCTAATGTGTTTATATAATACGTTAATGTTACAGCAGTAATGTGTTTATATTCATACATTAATGCTACAGTGTTAATGTGTTCATATTAATGCTACAATACTAATGTTAGTGTAAATGCTGTGTTTATAATAGCAAAGTATGTAAAATGTTGAAGCTGCAGTGTGTGCAGTGGCCCTGTGGGGTCTTACCTCATAGATCTGAGACGTGTGTGTGTATGTGTGTGTGTGTGCGGGTGCGTGTGTGTGTGTGCGCAGTGGCCCTGTGGGGTCTTACCTCATAGATCTGAGACATGTGTGTGCGGTGTGCAGTGTGTGGTGTGTGTGTGTGTGTGCAGTGTGTGGTGTGTGTGTGTGTGCGGTGTGCAGTGTGGGCAGTGGCTCTGTGGTGTCTTACCTCATAGATCTGAGACGTGTGTGTGTGTGTGTGTGTGTGTGTGTGTGTGTGTGTGTGTGTGTGTGTGTGCAGTGGCCCTGTTGAAGTAGTGTGTGCAGGGGCTCTGTGGTTTCTTACCTCATAGATCTGAGACATGTGTGTGCGGGGTGTGTGTGTGTGTGTGCAGTGGCCCTGTTGAAGTAGTGTGTGCAGGGCCTCTGTGGCGTCTTACCTCGTAGATCTGAGACATGCGCTCCAGGAACTCCCTGAAGAACGGCCTTAGTCTCACATACACCTGCCAACCACAGCACAGCACAGACGTCAGACACGACACTACACTACACACACACACACACACACACACCACACAGCCTCTCTCTCACACACACACCACTCAGCTTTTCTCACACACCACACTCAGCCTCATGCGCACACGCACACATGTACACACTATAATTGACAATCATTCACCATCATAAGTAAGACTGAGTAGAAATCGCCATACCCTAATCCAATAATCTTCATGTGTAATGTGTGGAGTGCTATGCTTCAGCTCTACGTGTGGAGATCTAATGGAATAATCCCCATGTGTGGTGTGTAGAGCTCTATGTAATCTAATCTAATAATCTCGATGTGTAGAATGCCATGTAATCTAATCATCTCCAGGTGTAGAGCTCTATGTAATCTAATTCAATAATCTCAAGGTGTGATGAGTAGAGTTCTATACTGCAGCTGCACAGGTGAGTGTAGGTGAGGGTGTGTGTGTGCAGGGGAGTACAGGTGAGTGTGTGTGTGTATGTAGCACCTGGTAGATGACGTCCTGGAAGAGTACGGGGAAGGTGAGGGAGGGTGAGAGTGTGTGTGTAGGGGAGAGCAGGTAGCCTGGAAGAGTACGGGGAAGGTGTGTGTGTGTGTGTGTGTGTGTGTGTGTGTGTGTGTGTGTGTGTGTGTGTGTGTGTGTGTGTGTGTGTGTGTGTGCGCGCGCGCGTGTAGGGGAGTGCAGGTAGGTGAGTGTGTGTGTGTGTGTGTGTGTGTGTGTGTGTGTGTGTGTCACCTGGTAGATGACGTCCTGGAACAGCACAGGGAAGGTGAGGGCGGCGTCCTCCAGCTCATTCAGACTGCAGTGCACCAGCGTCTCATCCTGCAGACAGACACAACACTCAGCCAATCACACGCCTGCACAGGCTACACCTCATTAACACACAGCCAATCACACGCCTGCACTGGCTACACCTCATTAACACTCGGCCAATCACACACCTGCACTGGTGTTCTCTCACCAGGTTGAGGACAAGGGAGAACTCGGGTGTAGGTGTAGGTGTGTGTGTGTGTGTGTGTGCTCACCAGATCGAGGACAAGGGAGAACTCTGTGTGTGTGTGTGTGTGTGTGTGTGTGTGTGTGGGCTCACCAGGTCGAGGACGAGGGAGAACTCAGGTGTGCTGCGGGTCTTGAGGGGGAGGGCCGGTGTGTGTGTGTGTGTGTGTGTGAGTGTGTGTTTACCAGGTCGAGGACGAGGGAGAACTCAGGTGTGCTGCGGGTCTTGAGGGGGAGGGCCGGTTTGCGGGTCAGCTGCTCCTCGGTCAGCGGAGGCACGTGCTTGATGAAGAAATACCTGCACACACACACACACACACTCATTACAACAGTCTGTGTGTGTGTGTGTACACCTGCTCACAGCACACTCATTACACCTGTCTGTGTGTGTGTGTATGTATGTACATGTGTGTGTAGACCTGCACACAGCACAGGGCACACCTCATCACGTCTATGTGTATGTGTGTGTGCATGCGTGTGAACCTGCACACAGAGACAGTGTGTGTGTGTACCTGCAGGCAGTAGAATGATGTGAGTGTGTACCTGCACACAGGACACACCTTATTACACGTGTGTGTGTGTGTACCTGCACACAGTAGACAATCACAGTGTGAGATGAAGTGTGTGTGTGTACCTGCAGGCAGTAGAGAGAGCAAGTGTGTGTGTGTGTGTGTGTGTACAATGCAGGTGTGTACTCACGGGTCAAACACCTCCCAGTCTTCTTCGTAGGTGCCCTCAGGGGGAGGAGAGGGGGGGGCCGTGGGGTAGCTGCTGTCTGTCGAACCCACCGCTGCACAGGCCAACACACACACGCACACACGCGCGCACACACACACACACACACGTAAGCCTCACAGAAATATGACAGCTCATGCAGCTTCAGTCATTAGACTAGAAATCACACTCACCAGCAGGTGGCGTTACCTGTGTGTAAGGGGGGTTACCTGTGAGGGTGGGTGTGTGTGCAAGGGAGGTTACCTGTGAGTGAGTCTGTCTGTAGTGGGCATACCTGTGAGGGTGTGTGTGTGTGCGTAGTGACCTTAGCGGTGAGTGAGTGTGTGTGTGTGTGTGTGTGTGTGTGTGTGTGTGTCCTCACCTATGAGGGTGTGTGTGTGGTGGCGTGTGTGTGTGTGTGTGTGTGTGTGTGTGTGTGTGTGGTGGCCTCACCCGTGAGTGGGGGCATGTCTGCCTCGGTGATGATCTCCCCCTCCTCCACGGCGGTGTCTGGGGGGGGCAGGGCGGGCACCTGTGCGGGGGGGTAGAGGGTGGCGGAGGGGGGTGGGGGTGCAGGAGCAGGGGTAGAGGTGGGGGTGGAGGTGGGCGTCTCCTCTGGGGCCTCCATCTCCAGCTGCTTCACCACCTCCTCCGCCTCCACAGCCTGGCCCGGGGAGTCTGACCCCGCAGGGGCTACACACACACACACACACACAGGGACAGACACGCACGCACACCAGAATAGTAAAGTCAAAAACCAAACACCTTACACCATATTCACACGCACACACACACAACAGAACAGTCCACTCTAAGGACTAGTGATCCCAAGGGCAAGTGATCCCAATAGTTCTCTTACACACACACACACACACAGGTAAAAGAGGAGTGTGGCGGTGGTGTTGGGGGTGCGTGTGTGTTTTGTAGGCCTCACCGTTCTTGGTGGGGGAGAAGAAGTTGAAGGTGTTGGGGGTGTGGGTGGGTGTGTGTGTGTGTGTGTGTGTGTGTAGTGTTGGGGGTAGTGTGTGTTGTGTGGGCCTCACCGTTCTTGGTGGGGGAGAAGAAGTTGAAGATGGTGGGGGTGTGTGTGTGTGTATGTAGTGTTGGGGGTAGTGTGTGTGGTGTGGGCCTCACCGTTCTTGGTGGGGGAGAAGAAGTTGAAGGTGTTGGGGGTGTGGGTGGGGGTGTGTGTGTGTGTGTGTAGTGTTGGGGGTAGTGTGTGTGGTGTGGGCCTCACCATTCTTGGTGGGGGAGAAGAAGTTGAAGGTGTTGGGGGTGTGGGGGTGTGGTGTGTGTGCCTCACCATTCTTGGTGGGGGAGAAGAAGTTGAAGGTGTTGGGGGTGTGGGTGGGGGTGTGTGTGTGTGTGTGTAGTGTTGGGGGTAGTGTGTGTGGTGTGGGCCTCACCATTCTTGGTGGGGGAGAAGAAGTTGAAGGTGTTGGGGGTGTGGGGGTGTGGTGTGTGTGCCTCACCATTCTTGGTGGGGGAGAAGAAGTTGAAGACGGGGGAGAAGATGGTGCCCAGCAGGGTGGTGCGGGGGGGGCTGGTGGCGACCTCGGCCTGCACCGACAGCTTCCCATTGGGCTTCACCGGCTTAGCCTCACGCGCCACCGTGTCTGCCGGGGGAGGGAGAGACACACACATATCAGTACACATTATACACATTTATACATATATACACACACAGCATGTCTGCAGGAAGAAGTGTGTGTGTGTGTGTGTGTGTGTGTGTGTGTGTGTGTGCGGCGTGACGCCTCACCTCCATTGGCTGGGTTTTTCCGGCGTGTTCTGGGGTCGGCCTTGCCGGTGGGGGGAGTGGAGGTGATCAGGTTGCCGTCCGCATCGCTGTCCAGACGACTCCTCTTGGCAGGTGTGCACTGCTCCACCTGGACAAGGTGGGAACAACACAGGTCAGCACAACAGCCAACAGACCAACTGAGAGAGAGAGACACGGAGACAGAGAGACAGAGAGAGCGAGAGACAGCCAGAGAGAGAGAGAGAGCGAGAGACAGACAGACAGAGAGAGAGAGAGCAAGAGAAAGACAGAGAGAGAGAGGAGAGAGAGAGAGAGAGAGAGAGAGAGAGAGAGAGAGCGAGAGCGAGAGAGAGACAGACAGACAGAGAGAGAGAGAGCGCGAGAGAGAGACAGACAGAGAGAGAGAGAGAGACAGACAGAGAGACAGAGAGAGAGAGAGAGAGAGCGAGAGAGGCAGACAGGTTGTGTTGCGGCACGAGACTCACCTTGACGACGTTGCCTCTGAGAGAGAGAGACAGAGAGAGAGATAGACACAGACAGAGACAAACAGACAGAGAGAGATAGAGAGAGTGACAGACAAACAGACAGAGAGAGATAGAGAGAGTGACAGACAGAGAGAGAGCGACAGACAGGTGGTGCTGCGGCCCAAGACTCACCTTGACGGCATTGCCTCTGATGAACCTCTTGATGGTGGAGAAGAGGCCGGTCTCGTTCTTCTGCATCCTAGCGACGGCGGTGGAGGGGGGGGGCGGGGGGGTCGAGCGCGGAGTGCTTCCTCTTGGCCTGGGAGCTGCGTGTGGGGGGGGGCGGGGCCGAGCTGGGTTGCTGAGACGCCTGCCGTACTCTCAGCCTCATTGTCCCAGACGTCACATTCAAGACTGGTCAGGCGCACACACACACACACACACACACACACACACACACGTCATTAGTGATGTCACAGCAAAGACTGGCCAGGAACACACACACACACACACACACATCGTGTCATTAGTGACGTCACAGCAAAGACTGCCCAACACACACACACATACACACGTTGTGTCATTAGTAACGTCACATCAAAGACCAGACGGCCAACAGACACACACACGCACAATTTGTTATTACTGACATCACAGCAAAGACTGGCGAAGAACACACGAACACACCGCTTCATTAGTGACATCACACCAAAGACTGGCAAAGGAAAGGCATCACTGATGAAGCTGGCACCAGCCAACTGCTGGCTGGTAGATGACAGACACTAAATAATAATTTATTTACAGTCGAGTGGCTGGTGAATGTGACCATTTATTTATCGGTGGCTGGTAGAGGTTCACAGCTTTTAAAGTTCATTTCCACCACCGAGAGACATGTCAGTGTGGTTAAGGATGTCTTCAACATGTTATACAAACGCCAGTAATATCAGAATATAGATCCGGTATGGGGCTATTTTGTTTTGCTTTAAGCTTGTATTGACACAAATTCAACTTCAGACTTTAGATCTAATATCAAAACAATGCAACAAACATTAAATTAAATATTTAAACTTAGTTTCACATTTGACGCATGTATGACAACTTTCTGATGCCTTCCCGCTTTTTTGGCACCCATGTTTTCAGTTTACACGGGACTTCCTCTTCACGGCAAACTACACTCTTAACTTAAAAACTCCATTCGTCAATAATGTCAGCTAAGTACACAACATGCCCGAATTAAAATTAGTTAATAATGTTGTAATTTAGGATTAAATGCCTACGATAAAACACTTCGCTACAAGAGCGATCCTATTGCTTGTTAGACACACTTGAGAGTGGGCGGGGTGAGGCATGGAACTTGGACTCGGCTGCCGTCTAAACTCCAGCCCCAGGCAAGAGAAAGTCAATCCGGCCTGCTCTTACACTGGGGTACCAGCACGATGTTTCAACAAATAAACAACAGCATGGCACTCGCAGAGAAACGCTGAAGACTAACTTGGTTTGGCAACAACGTCTTCCACCTCGGCATACCTGAATTTGTGGGGACAAGCTAACGTAATCGAATTGGTAGCTTACTGCTATAGCTAGCTGTAATCCACTAGTGTCAATTAGCCACCTATGCCCCCACTACTGACCACTTAAATACATTAACAAATCACATTAGGTAGTTTCAGCAAGTGAGGAAATACGACTCGGTTGTATAGTTGAAGTTGTGGAGCTTAGTTTTCTGACACATGTCATTTAGAATTAACTAGATGGGTCGCATAAACTAGCCACAATATTTAAAAGCTAATATTGGTTAGCATTAGCATTCCACATAAGCGGAGCTGAGAAATGGACGCATCGAATGAATTTTTTAACCAACGACTCATCCAATAACATTTTGTAGGAGTAAATAATGCTGTTTTAAAACACACCATTTTATGCAAGTGACGTTGACTTACACGATTGCCACGCATCACCCTGCAGAAAAGATGAAAACATACTTGGGCGCAGCAATTAGCCACTTAGCCAACTACATGTTCTCATAGGACAACATACCCATGCTAGTGTACGCGAGAATGTACACTGCGACCGTGGCGTAGGGTTACGGCTATTTATTTTGCAACATGATAGCATTGTAGCTTGCTACATTTCGCAACATACTTACGTTTCAGCGCTTACATGCCCGGAATGGGGTTAACTTGTAGCTTAAGTGGTCGTGCGTGAAGCCACAGAGGTGGCGGCCCTTCTCTGCTCGTCCGTCAGCCTGGTTTTCTGGGTTGTAGATTTCGAGTCAAGTCTACGGCTACACGACAGCTACTTGGGACGCCATTTCCCGCCTCCTCTCCAAGATTCCTGAAAAGAACCCGGATGACTGAACCATCTGCGCAGGCGCGTATTTGTGTAAAATAACCAGAATGTTTACTTTGGTCTCCGTTCATGTCCAGTAGCCTACACAAAGCGAGGAGGGAGCAGAGGCCCAGAAGATCACATGAACTGTGAAAATCTCAGACCATAAACTGTACTGCTTCTGCCATTAAATGTGCATGACTACTCACATTGAAAACGAAAATGAAAGAACAACATCTTAGCAACAGGTATTCATTTTATTATTTAAAGACCATTATGGGGGGAAAAAATGATTGTTCCAGTCTTAAGATGCCTGATGATAGGGGGGAAATGTTGCTTTGCTGTGTGTAGCCCTGATGTGTCACTCAGGTGTTTGCTGCTGAGTGTCACTTTTACACCAAGGCCAAGTTCAGTCTATCTATCAATCAATCAATCAATCAATCAGGACAAGGCATTTACCACATCACATAACATTACATTACAGGGCATGCAACATCCAACACAACAGCTGTGCCATTACAGTCATGGAGTCTCACAAAGCGCTCAGCAACTTTCTAATGGCTATTAATCACAATGCTGGAAATTAGAGTAATCATGTTTTATTTGTTCAAGTGCACAGTAAGCTGGAAAATGGTGTCGTTTATGTGGATTGACAGAGTTGGCTTGTGTGTGTGGTAACATATTGCAGAATAAAAACCAGTAATCAGTAATTAAAATGAAGAAGTTGTGATGACGATAAAATGATTTTTGGTCATGTAGTTGAAATCATGTCTCCTAGGTGATGGTAAGGGCTAAAAGCCATTAGTCTAGACAGAAACCCCTGCAGGCAGTCTGCTTAAGTGCTTTTCCTGACAGAAAACTCACTGCCAACATGCAATAGAAGCATACCTTACACTAGCATAAGGAGCCCAATATATTACACTAACATCAGCTAGCGTTAGCATAGGAGCCCCATATATTACACTAACATCAGCTAGCGTAGCATTAAGAGCCCCATATATTACACTAACATCAGCTAGCGTTAGCAGTAGGAGCCCCATATATTACACTAACATCAGCTAGCGTTAGCAGTAGGAGCCCCATATATTACACTAACATCAGCTAGCGTTTGCGTAAGGAGCCCCATACTTTACACCAAACTGTAACATTAGCACAAGGAGCTACATATATAGCGTCCAAAATCACTCAGAAATTACCAATTTACTTGGTACTTTTGAAAACGTAATGTTTTGTGTGTTTTGCAGTTCAATGCTTCTGGTCACGCTTTCATCCAGCAGACGAAACCCTGTGCAATATTTACACATTAATCTGGAAAAGGGAATAATATTGCAAATATTCAATAACACAACTATTGCCTCCTCTGCCTGCACCATGTATGCATGTGCACTCAGCTGCAGCATGTTAGCACATTATGCTAAAACGCAATCACAAGGAATCAAACAGCATAAAATACAGTATGAAAAATATATGACATATCTGAAAAAATATTTCTCTTGATTAATGCAAAAAAGATATATTCATCTCTATGTGCCCAATAGCTCGTAGCTGCGATGCGTTTGGATTGTTAGCGTTAGCTCGTAGACACCTTAGATGGTGGTGTGAGGCGATGGATGAAGTCTTGTGGTCCCCTGGAAGCTACTTCATCCCCAAGTGCATGAGGGTGCGGTATGGTCCCGGCCCCCCCCCCAGCCCCCTGCCACAGGAAACAGGAAACGATTAGTTACTCAGAAGTTACCAGGAATCATATTTATGGAGTTATTTTTAAATCTAAACCCCTACTTGACCCCCCTGACCCCCCTTGCATGTAGCTTGCAAACATTTTCATCCCACAATGCATCACTGACTGCAAACGGCTGCAAATGTTTACATCAAGTCGAATGCGCCTATCTTCATGAGGACGGCCTATGACTAGAGCCAGCCCTCCCTGACTCACCTGGGCAGGTGATGACTCTCTCTCTCTCTCTCTGTCACATGACCTTACCTACGGTAACGATCTTCATGAGAGCGGCCTATGACTAGAGCCAGCCCTCCCCTCTCTGACTCACCTGAGCAGGTAATGGCTCTCTTTCTCTCTGTCACATCACCTTACCTACCGTTACGATCTTCATGCCAGCCCTCCCTGACTCACCTGGGCAGGTGATGACTCTCTCTCTGTCACATGACCTTACCTACGATCTTCATGAAGACGGCCTATGACTCTCTGACTCACCTGAGCATGATCTTACCTACGGTTATGTTCATGAGAACGGCCTGTGACTAGTGCCAGCCCTCCCTGACTCACCTGAGCAGGTGATGGCTCTCTCTCGGTCACATGACCTTACCTATCTTCATGACCCCCCCCCCCTGACTCACCTGAGCAGGCCGTGCCAGTACAGGTGTGGCATGAGGTCGGCCTTCATGTGGTACATGACCCTGCTCTCCTTGCTCTGGTCCACGGGGAAGGTCTCCAGGGGCTGCCCGTTGTAGTCGAACTCGGCCAGGATAACCGTGCTGTAGCTGGTGACCAAAGGGCACGACGTGTAGCCATCATACTGTCAACACAACACAGCACAGCACCACACAGCGTCACCTCACACAATACACAGAGGAGCTGGAGCTGCATCTTTAAACATGATGTTATTTCAGCATAACTTCAGCAGGTGTAATAGACATAAATATTTCTGTAATACTCAAGCAAATCAACAGAATATAAAAAAATACTGTCCATCTACCACTCTGCTAGAATGGCTTGGTTATTTTTATGAAAAAATAGTCATATTGCAAAATAGTCATACTGTAAGTTTTAAAATAAATAGCTATGCTGCCCCCTTGTGGTGCTGAGTGGAAATGTCCTGGGCATTCAGCAAACAAACGGCACCACTTTAATGAAACGTGTCCAACCTTTTTATCTGGCTGGCTCTTCTTCATTACTCTGCTGATAGTTCTGTCCAGAACGCCAGACTGGGCAGCTGAAAAACAGGCCGAACAACATAAGCGCCTCAAACCAGACATTTCCCTTTCCTCACAGCCAAACACACTGCCAATGCAGCGGTAGCTCTGTACATGTTGTCTATGTTCACATCACACAAATCCAGGATGGTGTCACTGCTAGTTGTAGAATCCACATGTAGCTGCACTCATGCACTCTGCATTGCAGGTGATCCCACACACCCATCCAACAGCCTCTTCAGTCTGCTGCCATCAGGAAGGAGACTGAGGAGCCTCCGGGCCAGGACCAGCAGACTGAGAGACAGCTTCATCCACCAAGCAGTCAGGATGCTGAACTCTCTCCCTGCCCTGCCCTCCCTCCCCCCTCTGACCCCCACACACACCACTTCCCTCTCCTGGTGTTCTTAGTGTTAGTGTCGCAATCTGGTGATCTCTCTCCTCCACACCAAAGACACATCTCTCTACTGTGGAGTTCCTTTCCCACTGCTCCAAAGTCATTTCAATCTACACTTTTTTTGCACTACAACTTAATGACACTGCTGCTTAAATGGCACTATTTTAGCTTTTTTACACTACACATGGTGTGTTTTACTTATTTGTATTATATACAAGTCTTATTGTACTTTTTGCTATGTTTATATTGTTATGTTTTGTCATCGTGTTTTATTGTCATGTTCATAAGATGTTTAATGTTCACTGTGGGTCTAGGGATTGGTGCAGTTTCAAATTCTGTGTATGCAACTTGTACATATGACATATGATGCTTTTGCCAATAAAGCTGACTCTGACTCTGACTCTGACCCTGACTTTGACTTTGACCCTGACCTTGACTCTGACTCACCCACGGCGGCGGCGGTCTTGGCGGTGGGCAGGTTGGTGCAGTCCCCGATGCCGAACACGTTGGGGTACACCTGGTGCTGCAGCGTCTCCTTGTGGAGGTTCAGCCAGCCCACCTCGTCAGCCAGTGGGGAGCCCTTCAGCACGTCAGGGGGGCCCATGGGGGGAGTCACATGCAGCAGCTCATACTAAACACACACACACACGCAGGCACAGACACACGCACACATGCACGCACGCACGCACACACACACACACACACATACGCGTACACACACACACACACACACACAGGGGACAACACTTATACTATTAAATATTACTGACGTAGCATTGTTCATACACAAAATCTGCAAAAACTGTGTGATCTCTTTTTACATCCTGACATGAAGAGAGGTACGGACCTCAAAGACTTCGGTCTCTCCGGGTTTGTCCAGGTTCTCAAACACGGCCTGCTGTTTCTCAGGCCTGACCTCTATGAGGTTGCGTCTGAGGTTTACGTTCAGGTCTCGCGACCTCACGACCTCCCACAGAGCGTCCGCGTACTTCTTGATGCCGAACAGGACGGGCAGAGACGTGTTGTATATGATGGTGGCCTTTGACCTCTTCCCAGTCTAGAGGGGAGGAAGGGATCAGCATGTCACTTACTGTCACTCACTGTCATTTACTTTTTGCATTACATTGCGTTGTTGTGATATTGCACTATTGTGTCACGCAAGAGCCCACATTAACGGGGCATTGCGTCATTTCGTTATTGTGTTCAACTGCTCCGGCGCCACTGGACTGCAAGAAATGTTGTCTTGTCTGTGACCTTGCCAAACTGTAAAGCACTTTGAGCTGCATCTTGTATGTATGAATTGTACTATACAAGGAAAGATTATTATTATTATTATTATTGTTATTATTATTATAGACCATTATAGACCCCCCCCCAGTCTTTGGCTCTGCACAGCCACGTTCACAGACGGTTTGGGTAAGCCATGGTGGCGTACAGCTACAGTGTTATATTGTTATGTTTTGTCATCATGTCCTATGTCTTATTGTCTTATTGTCATCATGTCTTATTGTCTTATTGTCTTACACACTCACACACACTCTCACACACTCTCACACACTCTCACACACACTCACACACACTCACACACACTCTCACACACTCTCTCACACACAGTCATTGGTATGTTTTGCCATCATGTCTTATTGTCTTATGTCTTATTGTCTTATAGTCTTACTGTCTTGTTTATAAGATGTTTAATGTCCATTGTCCATTTCAAATTCTGTGTGTGCAACCTGTACATATAGTTTTTGACAATGAAACTGACTTTGACTTTGACTTTGACCTTTCTCAGGTACGCACAGTCTTTGGCTCTGCACAGACAAGTTCACAGACAGTTTGGCTAAGCCATAGTGGCGTACAGCTACAGCGGGTACCACCTTTCTCAGGTATGCGTCCGACAGGTACATGATCTTCTGCGGCGCTCCGGCACACTTGACAGGTGAGTTGGGGAAGGAGAAGACGGCGTTGCCCTCTCGGAACTCCTGGAGCGCCTTCCAGGTCTTCTGCACCGTCTTCCTGGAATAGTTGGAGCCGATCTTGGGGTGATCGAACGCCTCGGGCAGACCTTTGATCTGGCGAGGCCAACAACACAATAACTCACAATAACTCACTCTCAACAGGACAACAACTCACAATAACTCACTCTCAACAACACAACAATAACTCACTCTCAACAGGACAACAATAACTCACTCTCAACAGGAGAACAATAACTCACTCTCACCAGGAGAACAATAACTCACTCTCAACAACACAATAACTCACAATAACTCACCCTCAACAACACAATAGCTCACTCTCAACAATAACTCACAATAACTTATTCTCAACCGGACAATAATAACAACTCACTCTCATCAGGACAATAACTCACTCTCAACAGGACAACAAGAACTCACTCTCAACAGGAAATACCAATGGTTATATATGGGCCTCTTATGTAGTTAAGTAGATAGTGTCTAATGTCAACATGAATGGCACGAAACCATCTGCTTTGGATATCTAATAAAACAAACAAACCCGTATTCAGATATGCCTTTGTGAAATGTGGACCTTCTACACTGTCTCTGGCAGCATGACAGCATGACAAAGACTGATTGACAAACACAGCTACAGTGAGTCATGTGTGCGGAGCGTCCTGTGTTGGGAAAGCCTTACCCTCTCATAGTGCAGCTGGAGACCCAGGGCCACAATCAGATACTCATAGGAGATCTGCAATAGTTAAGAAACAGCCATGACAATAGCACACTTTATATTTTCATTGCACAGTACACATATCACAGACCACACAACTGAAGATAACGATAGTGCATTATGTTTCTGACTTCACTGCATTCCATCTGAATCATTATTAGGTGTGGTAGGGCATTGGGTTATACTGCGGAGTGGACACTGGCTGCCAGGAAAGCCACAGACACACAATGTTAGCATCCCATCACTCAATCACACACACACACACACACACACACACACACACACACACACACACACACATACACACACACACACACACACACAATCATTATTAGGTGTGGTAGGGCATTGTGTTATCCTGCGGGTTGGATACTGGCTACCAGGAAAGGCACAGACACACACACGCACGCGCACACACACACACACACACACACACACACACACACACACACCATTATTAGGTGTGGTAGGGCATTGGGTTATCCTGCGGGTTGGATACTAGTTACCAGGAAAGCCACAGGCCGCTGAATAAAGCGTCTGGCGTAGATAAGGCACCACCACCCGTTAGCCAAATAAATCATTCAGCTCAGCACAGAGGGCGCCGCTAAGGGGGGTAGATCAGGACGATTCAGATGGCCCAGAGTGGACTATGATACCATTGCATTACATTACATTACATTACATTGCATTTGGCAGACGCTTTAATCCAAAGCGACTTACAAAAAAGGAGGACACAAGCAAACAGAGGTGTAAAGGGACACAGAGTAAGCAGACAACCTTTATACATACAGGGAGGTGCATGTGTCTGAATAAGTTTCATTGGGGTGGGGGCTCAAAATTATTTTCTTTCAGGGCGCCCTCAATTTATAGCAGCAACCCTGATTCACCCACAGTACCTCTTTCCCACAGTCTGAGTGTCTGGCGTAGATAAGGCGCCACCCGATGGCCAAATAAGTAACTCACCCACAGACCACACATCTGAAGATAACGATAGTGCATTATGTTTCTAGCTTCACTGCATTCCATCTGAATCATTAGGAGGCGGACTATGATATCATTGGGGTGGGGGCCCACAAATTTTTCAGGGGGCCCACAATTTCTAGCGGCACCTCTGATTCACCTACAGTAGATAGCCAAATAAGTAATCCACCCACAGCACCTCTTTTCCACAGTCTGAGTGACTGGCGTAGGTATAAGTACAAATGAGTAATTCACCCACAGTACCTCTTTCCCGCAGTCGGTGCGGACGGAGTTGCTGTCGGGGTTGACCTCCGCCACCCTGGAGCGGATCCACCTGACCCCAGAGGGCATGACGCTGGCGGTGGGCCGGCCGGACGACTCCACGCTCTTGGCACCGGCGCCCACCAGAGTCCAGATGGGCTGGTAGTAGTGCATCTAGACCAGGACAATAACGGCCAGCCGTCAGCACTCACGCCTCGGACACACAGTTCACATTACAGGGGGTACAGTACCCTCTAATCGAGCCCCAGTACCCCCAAAGACACAATAATAGTGTGTGTGGGGGGGGGTTACTGACATATTAATATAATTCATGTAAAATGTAGAAGTAGACTCTGCTTGGATTCATTTATGTATTCTGGTAGTAATGCATCTAGACCAGTAGAATAACGGCCAGCCGTCAGCACTCACGCCTTGGACACATAGTATGAATTACAGGGGGTACAGGGGGTACTGGGAGGTACGGTGCCCTCTAATCGAGCCCCAGTACCCCCCAAAGACATAAAATAGCAGGGTTGGGGGGTACTGACATATTAATATAATCCATGTAAAATGTAGAAGGTAGTAGGCTACCCTGTGTAAAAAGGTGGTACCCCCCAATTATGGATGGGTAATTCACACTCTGCTTGGACTCATGTATGTATTTTGGCAGGCCCGAGTTAGACAGGGCACAGAAACAAGCCTGTTATCTACTACTGAGGGCAAACCAGCCTGCTCCAGATCATACTACCTCACTCGGCTCCACCACAGCAACATTCTCGGCTCCAACTCTCCGCTTCATGCGGGCACTCATAGCGATGCCTCCGCTCCCTCCCCCGAGCACCAGAATCTTCACATGCTCCTTGGAAGCCGCGCGGCTGGTCGTGTGGAGCGACTGGTAGCTCGTGCAGTCACGAGCCCTCAGACAACCCCGACACCACAGGGACACTTGTGCGCGCAGAGCGGGCGCTGACATGGCTGCGCGTGAGAAAATAAATTGCACAACATTGACTCCGTCACCTCAACAACTTGTCTGTCCAGCACAGTTCCAGCATAACACTGTGACGACCAACATAGTAGGCTAGAAGTGGCGTTAAATAACTTGTGTAGCGTTAAATAACTAGGTTAAAATTTGCCTCTCACTGGCAGCTTTGTCTGACTGGGGGGGTGTTGTTTTGTTGACATATCGAAGCCCCCCCCTGACGTGATGAGTCATAATGAGTTAGCATAGCAGCTCACTTTAACGGTATTATGTTAGAAAATAGAAGAAGCAAGCTCTTGCTTAGTTGCACTAAAGTAAGGGCTGTATAAGAGCTGTATATGTCGGTGCGTTAAATGCGTAGCTAATCAGCTATCTTTAGATAAGTTGAAGCTCAAGTGAGTGCAACTGTCCTGCGTATTTGAAAACATAGTGAAAGCATTTACAGTAAACACGACGCAACAGAGTAACCTACCTCTCTCTCTTCAGTCTGCGGAGCAATGAGCAGTTGTAGTGATCGGCAGGGGTCTTGCGACAGTTCTTCTTCTTCCTCTCTTACTTTATTGGCGGTTGCATGCCAAACTTGCGACACCTCACTTACAATATCCGGTTTGGCAGGCAGAGTTTGGGAAGAGGTGAGTTGAGTTCAACCACCCTCACTCCTCACAACACTCAGCCTCTATGCACACAGCCCAGCCTGCTGTCCAGAGAGGGAGTCGCCCGCCCTCACTCCTCACAACACAAGCTTCAGCCCAACCCACTGTCCTGTACGGCTACTGTGCACCAGGCGGTGTGTGGACGCCCATTCGTCAATGTCAGGACAACAAACGACCCAGTATAAATAATAAGGATGGTTATTAAACAAGTTCTCATAACACCATTGTCCAAATAAATAAGCTAATCAAAGTTAGTAAGTCTGCACTATTATAGATAAAAAAAAAAAACATATTAATGGTGATTTCTAATAGTTCTTTCACTCTTGCAGAATTAATCTAAATCTGTGTTTCCAGCAGCAGTGTGGACAGATAAATATTTTATAGTTTTAAGAAAGGGTTTTTTAAAAAGATACTTACTCCTAAAATCTTTGCAACCACAAAGCTTTCCTGCTGCCCCTGCAGTGCTTGCTTCCTGTGTGTGGAGAGTCACATGACCATAAGTGTTCTGTAGTCCTTAGGCATGTGTGGGCCTGAGTGATCATGTGACTGGAGCTTGCTGTAGACTCTAGAGAGATGATGGTGGAGTCACTGCAGTGTGGGGGTCACTGCAGTGCTGGGGTCATGGCAGGAGTCAGGGCATTGGAGAGGTGGGGGTCACTGCAGTAAACCAGCCCCTCGTACTTCACTTTGTTTTGTACAGAGGATCTGGCGGCGGTCTCATTGAAATGGCTGGTTGTAGGCAGAATCCTTCCTAGCCAAATCAGCGCACAGAGTGAGTGTTCATGAGTGTTAGTCCATTTCCAGAAAGCTTTGTAACTTCCTTCTCGTTAATGTTGGGGTAATATCAGATTAAATCTTTTTAAATTTCACAGTCCACACCTCCATGAAGATAAACGTTTCTCAATACAGCACTGCCAGACCATCTGTATAAAACAGTAGTGGTTGGGTGTCCCAGGCCAGCATCCCATATAAGTGTCTACACTGCACTGGCACTTGTGGGGCTGGCCCATATACAACTGCCTCTATTACTGGTGGGGCTGGCCCATATATGTGTAAGTGTCTCCACTGCACTGGTACTGGTGGGGCCCATATATAACTGCCTCTATTACTGATGGGGCTGGCCCGTATATATAAGTGTCTACACTGCACTGGTACTGATGGGGCCCATATATACATGTATAACTGCCCCTATTGCACTGGTACTGATGGGGCCCATATATATAAGTGTCTCCACTGCACTGGTGCTGGTGGGGCCCATATATATAAGTGCCTCCACTGCACTGGTACTGATGGGGCCCATATATGTGTAAGTCTCCACTGCACTGGTGCTGATGGGGCCCATATATATAAGTGTCTCCACTGCACTGGTGCTGGTGGGGCCCATATATATATAAGTGTCTCCACTGCAGTGGTGCTGGTGGGGCCCATATATATAAGTGTCTCCACTGCACTGGTGCTGATGGGGCCCATATATATAAGTGTCCCCAGTGCACTGGTGCTGGTGGGGCCCATATATATAAGTGTCTCCACTGCAGTGGTACTGATGGGGCCCATATATATAAGTGTCTCCACTGCACTGGTGCTGGTGGGGCCCATATATATAAGTGTCTCCACTGCACTGGTGCTGATGGGGCCCATATAAAACTGTCCCCATATGTGTGGCACACAGGACACAGCACAGCCCTTTTACCAGCTCCATCAGTTCATCCAACGTATAGCTGTTCCCATGGTAACTGTTACCATGTATGCAGGCCAGAGCCCTTCTCTTAACAGGTCCAGCGGCTGCTGTCATATATATATATATCTGTCACATATAATTGCTGTCATATATATCTGTGTCATGTGTACCTGCTGTCACATATAACTGCTCTCATGTATAACTGTGTCATGTGTGTCTGTTGTCATGTGTAACTGTTCCAATATATAGCTGTCCCCATGTAGAACTGTTGCATGTGTGCAGGTCATAGGGAAGTATAATACAGAGCGATGCAGTTAGGGAACCCAAAGCATAGCCAGGAAGGTTGAAGGAATCAAAGGTTGAAGGAACAGAAGGGTTCGTTGAGGAACTTAAAGGGTTAATTAGGGAACCGAAGGCATAATTAAGGAACCTAAGGGCTGGTTAACCTGCAGAGGATTGTAGATCTGTTGGCCAGGCTTGTATGCTTCAGAGGTATATGAGCTACAGGTTGGTTAAGACAGTTGAAAACATTCTCCAGTAACCATGGTGACCGATTCCAGTCATCTCATAAAATACACTTCTCACCTGAATAATATTTGTGTTTAAGGTGAGATGAGAATAGATTGAGGAGAAATCTGACATATTTTAGCTCCTAAGCTGGACTTGGACTGTGGTTACTAAGAAACACTTGGTAGCTGAGAAATGACTGACTCTGTCTCTGCCCAAACCCAATTTGAGTTCAATTTAATATCTCAAAATACTCATTCTCCTTATCCATCTCATCTCAATTTAATTCTCTTCTTGCATGATTTCTCCTGGTCGTCTCTTAAAGAAACAGCTGATGTCTCACTTATTTCTCTGCAGGTAAAGAACAGACATTCTTGAGATAAGAAATTCCCTTTAAAGAAAAGTGCAGCACTGACTCCAGACCTGAGAAGCCCTACTCCAGGGTCACCTGTGGGGCAGGTAGAGAGAACACGTGACTGTTATAGTTCTGCTATTCTCTGTATGTCTAATGCATCCAACACTAGTTAAGTTGTACTGTCTCTGTGCTCCCTGATGCAGTAACATCAGACTGTTGTAGGTGTTATTGCATACATGTGTTTTTCATCATGTGTTTTCAACTTCAAGTTCCAAAGTGCATAAATAAAAAAAATAAATTAAAAAAAAACAAACAAACACGAAATAACACGAATATATATATACTGTATATAAATAAACAAGGATATATGTAACAAAGTTTTCCCATATAAAACACATTCCATCATAATTTACCGAGAAATGACATTATTTTTAAGAGAAGCCAAATTCTCTACAGAACTCCTTAATCACATTGAAGCATCTCAGAGGGGCAGCGCGCGGATGGATAGGTGAACGGCCTCGCCCACGAGCTCTCTGTCACGCACATGGCGGCGGGAGTATTCCCGCAGGCCCAGCTCCGGGGCTCATCTGGGCACGAGAGGACAGAGAGAGGACGGGAGATATATTTCGTTTCGGGGAAAGTCTGTAGTAAAATCTTAGCAGAATGTTAGCTCAAGGCTCATCTCGATTCTAAGGAAATGTCTTTTTTTTTCTTTGAATTTTTTCCTCCTTATTTAAATTACAGCCATCAACTGTCATCAACTGCCTCTGTTCGCAACTGTGTGGGAGCGCAAGCGGACGCGCAGGCGAGCGCAGGGAAGAACAAGGAAGCAGGGAGGAGAGCGAGAGAGAATGCAGATGGATTCCCTACACGCGAGGAGCTGCGTTAAAGTGTTGTGCTGGTAAAGCGAGCGGCTCCCCTCGTGCCATGCGTCCGTTATGAATGGAGGATGATGTTGGTGAGTGATGGGACATCTCTTGTTTTTATTTCATCTTCGGTCGCATCCGTGTTGACTTAGGAGTCGCCCACACCACACACCGATTCCGCAGTGTTGCCGAAGTGTTCCATGCGCTGCCTGACATCCATTCACGAGCTCTTCTAGAACGTGTTGTGTCTGTGACACGCGGGGGTTACCTTCGTGCCGTAGCCTACGGCAGTCATAAGCGCGGGGGTTACCTTCGTGCCGTAGCCTACGGCAGTCATAAGCGGCTAATTTTCACCTCATCGATCAGGCTCCGAAAGGCACATCTCTGACTACTTCAGCAGGGTCGGATTTGCTTGGTACCCAGTAAGTAACTGATCTGTCAGGCGATATGTGTATTACCTCGAAATGTTTAAGTTTAAGACCAAGTGGAATAGGCTTTAGTAGGGAAGAGCAACTGTTTACCTAGGCTACCTTTGTGTATTAAGCGTATGTATTGTGTTTCTTTGTGATGCTAATAACAAGTCAGCATGTAAGTAAAAAATATAACCCAAGTAATAATTAAACAATATAAATATAAACAAATGAAGACACAAGTGTGTAGTAAAAAGAATGACACACGACAGACCTGGCAGGCTGAAATCACAGTTGTGCTGCACTGAGTGTTTATTTAACTTAATGTGTGATGGGAGAAGAGGTAGCCTAAGTGCTGGGTGCTATTTTCCTGCGTGTCGGAAAGTCAAGTGATGGAGACTAGGACTAGTGGCAGCAGCCCTCTCCTCTTCTCCTCTCCTCTCCTTTTCTCTCTTTTGCTCTCCTCTCTTCTCCTCTGTTTTCCTCTCCTCTTCTGTCTTCCCCTTCTCTCCTCTTCTCTCCTCCCCTTCTCTTCTCTCCTCCTCTCTTTTCCTCTCCTCTCTTCTCTCTTCTCCTCTCCTCTCTTCTCCTCTCCTCCACCACGATTTGGACCCCTGGGCTTCGTCTTATTCAGCCAAACAGGAAGAACTCACAAGGCACCAACACACTAACTACCCCACCTTATTATAAACACACACACTATCTACCCCAGACATATTAAAGACACACTATCTACCCCAGACATATTAAACACACACTATCTACCCCAGACATATTAAACACACACACTAACTACCCCAGACATATTAAACACACACACTAACTACACCCACCTTATTACAAACACACTCTAACTGCCCCAGACATATTAAAGACACACTAACTACCCCGGACATATTAAACACACACACTAACTACCCCAGACATAATAAACACACACATTAAATACCCCACCTTATTACAAACACACACTAACTGCCCCAGACATATTAAACACACACACTAACTACACCAGCTAAACACACACTAACTACCCCAGACATATTAAACACACACACTAACTACCCCAGCCTTAATAAAGACACACACTAACCACCCCACACACTATCTACCCCCACCTTATTACAAACACACACTAACTACCCCAGCCTCATTACAGACACACATTAAATACCCCAGCCTCATTACAGACACACATTAAATACCCCAGCTAAAGACACACACTAACTACCCCAGACATATTAAAGACACACATTAAATACCCCAGCCTCCTTAAAGACACACACTAACTACCCCATCCTCATTACAGACACACACTATCTACCCCCACCTTATAAAAACACACACTAACTACCCCAGCCTCATTACAGACACACACATTAAATACCCCAGCCTCATTAAAGACAGTGCAGCTCTCCTCAGTGCTCACATGCTGATGCAGCAGACTGGGCTCCCCTCAACAACACAGGGGGGGGGGGGGGGGGGCAGCAGACTGGGCTCCCCTCAACAACACAAGGGGGGGGGGGGGGGGGGGGGGCAACAAACCCCGCTAACACTGGTAATGTTAGGGTGCCAATGTCACTTTCAAGGACATGGAAGATGTAGCATTCGACCCAATCAGGACTGTTCTTGGTCTGTTTGTTCTTAGTGGATATTGTTGACCTCTTGTTCATGATGTCAGATATGTCTTCCAGTCTGTGACCCTGGGTATAACCTGTGCAGACACACACACACACACTCAATGCACACTACACACTTTAAAGTCATCAGAAACATGGGCCCTGTATTGGAAACCATGGTGGCTTTAAAATGTGTTGTGGGCCTGCGGTTAAAACGATGTTAGCTTTAAGACGTGTTGTGGGCCTGTGGTTGATTGTCGTAGGTGTTTTTTGTTTCTCGTTGTCACAGTCCATCATCACCCAGCCACAGGCGTAACACACGGCACATTATATCTCTAATACATCACACATTTACTCTGCAAAAGATGTGTGGCCAAATGCAAACCACCACCATTTCAATTGGGTCACAGTATGCTTTGGTGGTTGATTAGCCTACAGTTGTATTTCAATTTCTCTACTTGCACTTCAGTTGCATTTTAAAAGCAGGTGGGTGGACAGATAGCCAGGCCAGAGCATGACCTGGCCAACACAGCCTGGAGCCTAGTGTGGAGGTGTGGAATAGTGTGCCTGTATGCTAATGTGCTAATGAGGGAAACACTATGACTGTATGGTAATATTTCACAGAAGGAAACAGTATGACTACGCTAATGTTTGTAACGTTCATATAGTGCAGCTGGGCCGTGTGTGTTATGTTTATATAGGGGAAAAGTGCGGCTGGACTGCTAACATCAATGTGATGATGTGCTGAGGTCTGCTTGTGTATGTTTATGTAGTCTGCTTGTGTGTGCTGATAATGTGCTGATGTGCTGTGGTCTGCTTGTGTGTGTGTGTATGTATGTGTGTGTGTGTGTGCTGATGTGCTGTGTCTGCGTGTATGTGTGTGTGTGTATGTGTCTGTGTGTGTGTGTATGTGTGTGTGTCTGTGTGTGTGTACAGAGGGATGTCCAGCAGCATCTGGAGGCTCCCTGATGTTATGGCACTCTGGACGAGGGACACTGACACTGGTAAGACCACCTGAGCGTTAACGTCACTGTGTGTAGTACACATGTCACCGTTATACTGTGCTATGTCACCCTTATGCAGTGCCTATGTCACCCTTATACTGTGTCTATGTCACCGTTATGCTGTGCCCATGTCACCCTTATGTAGTGCAAATGTCACCCATATGCAGTTCAAATGTCAGCCTTATACTGTGCCTATGTCACCCTTATGCAGTGCTATGTTAATCTTATACTGTGCTATGTCACCCTTATGCAGTGCAAATGTCACTCTTATACTGTGCCTATGTCACCGTTATGTAGTGCCTATGTCACCCTTATACTGTGCTATGTCACCCTTATACTGTGCCTATGTCACCCTTATGTAGTACAAATGTCAGCCTTATACTGTGTCTATGTCACCCTTATGCAGTGCAAATGTCACCCTTATGCAGTTCAAATGTCACCCTTATACTGTGCTATGTCAGCCTTATGTAGTGCAAATGTCACCCTTATGTACTTTACATATCACCCTTATGCACATATGCACGTATGCAGCGCGCACATCACGTGAATGCAGTGCACATGGCTGTGCTGGCCTGCTGGTTAAGGCAGTGAATCAGAGCATGGTTCATCCCATGCCCCCCCCCCCCAAACACACACACACACACACCCCACACACACACACACAACCGGAGGTGCCCTGGCAGTGATACTGATACTGTCTCCCCAGACACACACACACACACTGAGGTACCCTGAGGATGGTACCGCCCCCACACACACACACACACACACACACACACACACTGAGGTACCCTGAGGATGGTACCGTCCCCATACACTGCTCCCGGGCGCCGTTGTCAAGGTGATAGGTTAAACGCAGAGGCTGAATTTGGTTGTGTGCACTGGTCTGCTGTGTGCTGTGTGCCTGTGTGCATGTGTGTGTGTGTGTGTGTGCCGCGTGTGTGTGTGTGCTGTGGTCTGCTGTGTATTCATCATGTCTGTATACAGTAACTGATAAGGAAGTCAGAGAGCTTCATGTTTCTGGGTTCTTTTCTCTGCATGCGCTGGTCGTAAACAGTAACACAATAATCTTTACTACCATACTAACTATGTATAGATTTGTATAAATGCTAACTATGATTATTTTAGATGTCATTTGTTTAACATGGTCATTTATGTACAGTACTATGTACTGTCTCACCACCCCACCAGCTGTCTATCAGCTCCATCACCTGTATAACCCATCTCTCTTCATCTAAAAAACTGAAGTAAAACAGCAAAGTCCAAGTCCTCTTAGAAACATCTCAGTCGCTCATCACACTGACCTCACTAAGGCAGACAGAGTGCACATAAACACCTTATCTCACACTATACACAGTCACCCTCTTGTACTCTACACAGATCAAATGCACAAAGTTCAGTCTGTATATCACAGTGTGATATGATCTGAAGTCTCACAGTAAGCCATTTGACACCGCTAACAGACATATGTTAGACATACAGACATATCAAATAGGTAAATAATAATAATAATAATAATACATGGAAATATAACAGCTGTCATTATATCCCCCATTTTATATGGTTTTCATATATAGCCAGAAATGATCCCAAGTCATTCATATTTCACTCTCGCCTCTCAGTCTTTCCAACATACTCAGATATGGAGCCATTTTAATTACTCCACTGATCCGGTCTTTTAAATGTGAACTTCCAGGAACACTTTCATTAAATGATCCTGGCAGCTGTAATACAGCAGAGTTTGGAATGTGAGAAAGTGTAAGGTCTGCCATCATGTGTGTGTGTACATGCGGGTGATTTGATGTCTTCTGTGTTCATATATATATGTGTGTGTGTGTGTGTGTGTGTGACTGCTTGAGTCATACATTTCAGCGCATTTATGTGTGAATGAGTGTGATGATGATGCAGTCTGTCCTGTGACTGCCGTAGAGGTATGTGTGTGTGTGTGTGTGTGTGGTGTCCTATAGCTGTCAAGGCGGGGTGTGTGTGTGTGTGTGTGGGGGGGGGGGGGGGGGGGGGGGGGGTGCAGGGACAGCACAGGGAGAGGGTGATAGGATAACAAGCCTACCCAGGGCTTTGTATGTCTCAGGTGTGTGTGCGTGGGGCGGGAGGGGGGAGCAGGGAGTGGCCAATAGGGTAACACACCTTCTCTACCCAGGGCTCAGTAGCCACTAGCCTCTGGATGTGTCAGGTGTGTGTGTGTGTGTGTGTGTCCACTATGACACACAGCTGTGTGTGTGTGTGTGTGTGTGTGTGTGTGTGTGAGAGGGCGGACCCCTGTGTGTTCTGGGCGGCATGAGGAGCAGAGGGCATAAACATGGTGAAGGTGGCTCCTGCAGGTAAGGCTTGGTGGGTAAGACGTCTCTTGGTCACTATGGCAACGGCAAGTTTGGGGGGTAAGACATCTCTGTCGCTACAGGCAACGGTAGGTTTGGGGTGAGGTGAAGAGGTTGGATTCAGGTTAGGAGGCTGTCTGTGTGTTTTGGGTCTTTGGGTCCTTCAGGAGACTCTGTGTTTGAGTGTGTATGTGTGTGTGTATGTGTGTGTCATTGAGGAAAGCCTGAACTATATGCGTCTGGACAGAGGCCATCGTGATTGGGCCATTTTGTTTTCAGTCAACAACCAAAGTGGGATTATTGCTCTGTATTTAGCAGCCGGACAAGGACCTCTTGGGCTGTCTATGGTTCTATGAAAAACTTTTTGACTGTCTATGGTTCTATGAGGAACTATTTGGGTCTCTATGGTTCTATGAGGAACTCTTGGGCTATCTGTGGTTCTATGAGGAACTCTTGGGCTGTCTGTGGTTCTATGTGGTTCTGCTCTGGTCTGTTATGAGTTCTAAGCAGGACTGACACACAGAGGACAGTAGTGTCTGAGCTGGACAATAGTGTATGACACAGGGACTGGCCCCTAACCCCCCAACACACACACACACACACACACACACACACACACACACCCTACTCTCAGCTGTGAAGGACAAGATTGGTGATTTTGATAGTGTGTGTACCAGGCAGGCTGACTAATCTCTCTGCTGGAGTTGCCCAGTGTCACACACACACACACACACACACACACACACACACACACACACACACACACACACACACACACACACACACACACACACAGAAACAGCTACTTGAGATGGCCTCACACCTGGTGTGCGTTTAGCCCTGCCGAGCGGATGCGTAAACACCACACAGGGTGCAGGAGGTGTGTGTGTGTGTGTGTGTGTGTGATGCGTAAACACCACACAGGGTGCAGGAGGTGTGTGTGTGTGTGTGTGTGTGTGTGTGTGTGTGTGTGTGTAATGCGTAAACCCCACACAGGGTGCAGGAGGTGTTGAGCTCTAACGCTGAATTATTAAACTAGAGCAGCGTTGGGTTACACTGTCTAGCACCTCCACTAAGCACACACACACACACACACACACACACACACACACACACACACACACACACACTAGGGGCAGACAGAGGGGAGCTGGGCCCACTTTCTTGTGGCTGGTGGTGGGTGGTGGTGTTAGTGTGTGTGTGTGTGTTCCTGTGTACATGGTGGTGTTACTGTGTGTATGTGTGTGTTCATGTGTACATGGTGGTGTTAGTGTGTGTGTGCTGTACATTGTGGTGTGTGTGTGTGTGTGTGCGTGTGTGTGTGTGTGTGTGCGTGTGTGTGTGTGTGTGTGTGTGTGTGGCTGTCAGTGTGATGATGAGTGCAGTATAGTCAGTGTGAGTGAAGATGAGGATGGCAGACCTTACACCCTCCTATATTCAGCAGCCATGTGCGTGTGTGTGTGTGCGTGTGTGTGTGTGTGTGTGTGTGTGTGTGTGTGTGTGTGTGTGTGTGTGTGTGTGTGTGTGTGTGTGTGCAGGTGGAGCTACGGAGCCTAGCTCTAGTCTCCTCCTACAGAATGACAGACATGTGCAGGCAGCATCCAGACACATTCCAGAGCACACACACACACACACACACACACACACACACACACAGGGCTGCCGAGAATAGGCTGCATACACTGCACTCTGCATTTTTCACAGAAAAGAGATGACGAGCACATGAACTCCCCCCCCCCCCCCCCACACACACACACACACACACACACAGCCGCAACCCCCCCCCTCCTAAGGCCTCACTGACTGTGTACCCCCCCCCCCCCCAACGCTCTCCCAGTGCGGGCATGTCTTACCTGCAATCCTGTGGTGACTGGCTGATCTGTTCACTGGTGTGTGTGTGTATGTGTGTGTGTGTGTGTGTGTGTGTGTGTGTGTGTGCGTAAGCATGAGGCTGCGTATGGGCGATGGCAGCGAGATGGCTGAGAACGATTCTCCCGTGGAGAGGAGGCTCGACACCGCGCCGGAAAGACCACACACAAGGTAGACGCGGAGGGGGGGGGCTGGGGGTGTACCTGGGGGGGGGGGGCATTGGCAGTGCCTGTGGGAGAGGCCCAGTGTCCAGGTGCAGTTGCCTAGAGAGCTCCACTGGGGATGCCTGCCTGTGTCTGCTGTTGGTGGGCTGTTCGCTGGTTGGATGTTTGTAACACAAAGTCAACAAATGTTTCTCAGGGATGTCTGAACAAGGATTTCTGTTACTCATGTTTAGGGTTTTTATACCAAAACAGATGTGTTACTAACAGATGTCTTTATGCTACACAGATATTCTGCCAAGTTCACACAAATATGTATCTGGTGTCTGTATGTACAATAGACATTTTGGTAAGGTCTTTGTAATATACAGATATGTTTCTGGTATCTGTATGTGAGACAGACATTTTGGTAAGGTCATAATGGTACACAGATATGTTTCTGAGATCTGTATGGGAGATAGACATATTGGTAAGGTCTTTGTGACCAGTAAAACTGTGGGTCTGAGATCAGCCTTAAATCGAGAGTTGTCACTGTTGCTATGGGATACCTCAGCACACACACCTGCTTCCCATCACAGTATGACCTGTGACCTGTGTGTACACTTGTCTGTGTGTACACCTTGCTGAGTAGGCCTAGACTACCATCCTCCCAGTTTAATGACCTCCCATGTAAACAGATGGGTTTATTTAATCTGAACTGGACTTATATGTAATTAAACTGTGAAAAGGACATTTAGAGGATGCCAAAATGTAAACACAGCATTTAAAGTCAATTTAAGTTTTGAATTTGAGCACATGATCCTCAGGTTATGCAGAAGAGGAGCGGCATGTCCGAGCTAATGACCGAGTTTACAACGAGAGGTTCTCGTACGCTGTGAGTACGCTACAGCAACATGTTCACACACCCACACACACACACACACACACACACACACACACACACACACACACACACACTTTTTTATTATTTATTAAATGCCTCCTCTTTATAAGGCTTTGTAGTTTATGGCTAATATTGCTCCGTTGTGGTTTGAGGCTAATATCTCTTTGATGTGTGTTCTGTGTAGGACAACCGGATTAAAACCTCAAAGTACAACGTCTTCACCTTCCTGCCAGTCAATCTGTTTGAGCAGTTTCAGCGTGTGGCCAACGCCTACTTCTTAGTGTTGCTAATCCTACAGGTAACACTTAACTATTAGCTTTAGTGTTCTACAGGTAACGCCTACTTCCTAGTGTTGCTAATTTTACAGGTAACGCCTACCTATTAGCGTTAGCATTCTACAGGTAACGCCTCCCTCTTAGCTGTTCATTGCTAGGATACCTCATAACTAATGACCTTTTCCCTTAGTTCCCCACTCCCATAGTGCCTAACCCTAATTAGTTACTGATGTCATCTTTCCTAGTTAACCCCTAATTGGTCACTGATGATGTGGTGTTTCTGTAGTTAATTAACCCTAATTGGTCACTGATGATGTTTTGTGTTTCTGTAGTTAATTAAACCCTAATTGATCACTGATGATGTGGTGTTTTTGTAGTTAATAAATCCCTAATTGGTCACTGATGATGTTGTGTTTCGGTAGTTAATTAACCCCTAATTGGTCACTGATGATGTCGTGTTTCTGTAGTTAATCCCCGAGATCTCCTCCCTCTCCTGGTTCACCACTATCGTGCCTTTAGTGATGGTGCTGGCCATCACAGCGGTCAAGGACGCCACAGACGACTACGTGAGTTACTCTCCTCAATCATCTACACTATATTACAGACGACTATGTGAGTTACTCTCCTAAAGCTTAGCAATCATCCACACTATATTACAGACGACACCGTCAGTTACTATATTACAGACGATTACGTGAGTTACTTTCCTAAAGCTTATTAATCATCCACACTATATTACAGACCACTGTGTCAGTTACTATATTACAGACGACTACGTGAGTTACTCTCCTAAAACTTTGCAATCATCTACACTATATTACAGACGACTACTTGAGTTACTATATTACAGACCACTGTGTCAGTTACTATATTACAGACATCTGCGTGAGTTACTCTCCTAAAGCTTACTAATCATCAACAATACATTACAGATGACTACATCAGTTACTATATTACAGACGACTCCGTCAGTTACTATACTACAGACGTTAGCTTGTAGATTGTTAGATCGTAACTGTGGTAACTCATTACATGTTATTCCATGTTAATCCTATG
>CM059268.1:998394-1000894 GCA_030347295.1 Setipinna tenuifilis | reverse complement strand
CCACACCATCTATCCTTCATGCCTTCACCCTGCCTGCACACTGCACACTGCATACTACGTGCTTAATGTACTGTCACTGTCCACTTCACACTACACACCTTGGGTACATTGCTGGAATGTTATACGTGTGTTTGGGTACATTAATGAAGTGTTGTTGTGTGTTTTGGGTTACGTAGGGTATGTAATTGGAGTGTTGTGTGTGTGTTGTGGGTACGTTACTGAAGCGTTGTGTGTGTGTTGTGGGTACGTTACTGGAGTGTTGTATATATGTTGTGGGTACGTTATTGAAGCGTTGTATGTGTGTGTGTGTTGTGGGTGCATTACTGAAGCGTTGTGTGTGTGTTGTGGGTGTGTTATTAAAGCGTTGTGTGTGTGTGTGTGTGTGTTGTGGGTGCGTTATTCACTCAGTTGCTGGGGGCTACGGCGGTGGAGGATAAGCTGTATGTGTGTTGTGGGTACGTTACTGAAGCGTTGTATGTGTGTGTGTGTGTGTGTGTGTGTGTGTGTGTTGTGTGTGTGTTATTTAGTTGCTAGGGGCGACGGCGGTGGAGGACAAGCTACAGGAGGGCGTCCCCGAGACCATCGCCTGCCTCAGCCGCGCAGACATCAAGATCTGGGTGCTCACCGGAGACAAGATGGGTATGTGTGTGTGTGTGTGTGTGTGTGTGTGTGTGTGTGATCTGGGTGCTGACCGGAGACAAGCTGGGTAAGAGCCGCACACTTCCTGTGTGACACACGACAGACACACACACACACCCAATACGCTTCATGATGAATGACAACACCAACATATGAATATGTCAAAACATGCGCCTCATGATGATTTAAGATGATCTAAGTATTTAAGATTTACTAGTGCAGATTTACTTTTAGTGCAGAGCCCGTAGAAGATGTGCCAGAGTATTGTGTTTTTTGTATAGGCTACCTTATTGTTTAAGTGTGTGTGTGTGTGTGTGTGTATGTGTACGTGTGTGTGTGTGTGTAGAGTATTATGTTTTTGTATAGGCTACCTTATTGTTTAAGTGGGTGATATCAGGTGAAAGGAGGAGGCCTACATAAGTACATCTGCACTGAGTGACTTGTGAGATTTTCATTAGCTGCTGTTTTGCAATGTGGAATAACTGGAATTTAGACATGAAAACTTTCAAAAAGTGGGGTTGAGTTGTGCAATAGGGAGTGTCTGTCTGTCTGTGTGCTCACCTCTAAGGAGGGACAGTATGACAGAGATAAAGAGATGAGAGATAAAGAGATGAGAGATAAAGAGATGAATGATAAAGAGATGAGCAGTAGAGATGTCTCAATCCTGAGTTGATGAATAAAATGGCTGTTATAGCAGCAATAATCTCTGACCTTGGCCTGAAAGCCATAAAGATCAGTCCCTATAATGACTTTGTGTGTGTTATTTTGGTGTGTGTGTGTGGTAGTCTCAGTGGAGAGGGCATTGTGGGTGACTGATGCTGATGTAAGATGTGTGTCCTGTGTTATTCATGGTCATTAACACACTGTGTTATTTGCTAAGATGTGTATTTCTGTGTTATTTGCTAAGATGTGTATTTCTGTGTTATTCGCTAAGGTGTGTGTTTCAGTGTTATTCGCTAAGATGTGTATTTCTGTGTTATTCGCTAAGGTGTGTGTTTGTGTGTTATTTGCTAAGGTGTGTGTTTGTGTGTTATTCGCTAAGGTGTGTGTTTGTGTGTTATTTGCTGTTCCAGAGACGGCGATGAACATCGGCTACTCGTGTAACATGTTGCGGGACGACATGAGCGAGGTGTTCATCATCACAGGACACACCTCCCTGGAGGTCGCACGCCAACTCAGGTGTGTGTGTGTGTGCGTGTGTGTGTGTGTGTGTGTGTGTGTGTGTGTATGTGTGTGTGTGTGTGTGTGTGTGTATGTGTGTGTGTGTGTGTGTGTGTGTGTGTGTGTGTGTGTGTGTGTGTGTGTATGAATGACTGAATGAGTGAATAAAACCTTTATTGCCCTGAAGGGAATATGTCCTACACCCAGGAAGCTACAGCACAGCATGGCACATCCACACACACACACACACACACACAGCACAGTATGACACATCCACACACACACACACACACAGCACAGCATGACACATCCACACACACAGCAGGAAATGGTGATGTGAGGAGGCAACACATTACAGCATTAGGACACTAAAGACACTATAGGTACAGAGCAGTCTAAGGCTTAGAAAGACAACTACTGTATAAGCATAAATAGGCCCATAAAAACAACACTGACATTCACAGTATAAATGATCAAATACATTACTTGAGTGTGTTGTGTGTGTGTTTGTGTACATTACTCGAGTGTTGTGTGTGTGTTTGTGTACATTACTCGAGTGTTAGGTGTGTGTTTGAGTACATTACTAGAGTGTTGTGTGTGTGTTTGTGTACATTACACATGATGCTTTGCTCCAAGGTGGTGTGTGTGGTGTGAGGCTGGTGTGTGTGTGTGTGTGTGGTGTGAGGCTGGTGTGTGTGTG
>CM059268.1:988394-993394 GCA_030347295.1 Setipinna tenuifilis | reverse complement strand
AGCTGATGATGAACACTGCTGTGTTTAAGGCTGTGTTCATTAGGGCTGTGCTTATAAGACTCTATTACGACTCTATAGAGCATTATAAACAGGGCTCTATAACATTATAAGCACATTGTATTATATTATATTACATTATATTATATTATATTATATTTATAAGACTATGTGATTATGAGTAATGCTGTGTTTAGGGCTCTGTTTAACATAGCTATGCTTATTAGACAGGCCCTGCTGTTTCACATTACAGGTCTAACTTTATTCATTTTCCCTCATCTGGAGATTCAGTGTGTTTATGTGGTGCTGCAACATACAGCACATACACACATAGAGCACACACACACACACACACACATAGAGCACACACACATACACACACACATACACACATACACACATACAGCACACACACACACACACACACACACACACACACACACATACAGCACATCCCACAGGCCCTCTGGCCCTAGACACGGCAGTGTGGTTGGCATGGCAACAGGGGTGAAGGAACATGTGTGGGCACAGCCAAGATGACACATATATACGTAATACGCATATTTAATTACATGACAAATATACCCATATGTATGTAATTATATAACTACACAAATATGCCCATATGTCACCACAGTCACCAACTTCACTGCATGTCCTACTCTACCCAGTATGTCTCTGCATGTGACAATAAACCATCCTGGTGTCCTTGTATATGTAATTATATAATTATATGTTATTATATGCAAATATGTGTTAGAGAATAGAAACAAGTTAGAAAACAAGGTTTCAGACACAACGTAAAAAACAGGGATATCAGGTGTATATAATGATAGAGTAATAAACAGTGTATAGGAGTGCCTCAGGTGTATGTGCGTGTGTGTGTAGGGGTTGTGGTGGGGGCGTTTTCTATGTTTTGTCTCTGTTAGTGTTCTTCCAATGCTGTCAGTGGCACCTAATGGGTTAAAATACATGTTTATATATTGGCTGAATTGTTGTCCCTGTGCCTCTAGATCAGTGTGTGTGTTGCTGTCCCTCTAGATCAGTGTGTGTGTGTGTGTTCCTGTGCCTGTAGATCAGTGTGTGTGTGTGTGTGTGTGTGTGTTCCTGTGCCTCTAGATGAGTGTGTGTGTGTTGCTGTGCCTCTAGATCAGTGTGTGTGTGCTCCTGTGCCTCTAGATCAGTGTGTTGTTGTTCCTGATCAGTGTGTGTGTGTTTCTGTCCCTCTAGATCAGTGTGTGTGTGTGTTCCTGTGTCTCTAGATCAGTCTGGACACTAACTACTGGACGGCGGTGAATCACTTCTTCGTGTGGGGCAGCGTGCTGATGTACTTCGCCATCCTCTTCGCCATGCACAGCGACGGGCTCTTCCTCATCTTCCCCAACCAGTTCCCCTACGTCGGTATGTGTGAGCCTACACACACACACACACACACACACACACACACACACACACACCCACACACACACACATCCTCTTCGCCATGCACAGCGACGGGCTCTTCCTCATCTTCCCCAACCAGTTCCCCTACGTCGGTATGTGTGAGCCTACACACACACACACACACACACACACACACACACACACACACACACGCACACACACAGGCCACCTCAGCAATACAGCCAGCCGGAGCTGAGCTCCCGCACACACAGACACACACACACACACCTAAACACACACACACACACACTACCTCAGCAATACAGCCAGCCAGAGCTCCCTCTGCTACAGCTCCCTGTGCTACAGTATTTACAGTAATACAGTAGAGATATTGACCACTGTGAGTAAAGAAGGGCTCCTCTTACAGAAGCCCATTTTAACACTGACTGCCGGTAACATAAAGACTGTACATATCTGTGTGTATTTAGGTACATCTTGTGATGCCTGACCACTGTGGTGTGTGTGTGTGTGTGTGTGTGTGTGTGTGTGTGTCAGGCACTGCTCGTAATGCGCTGACGCAGAAGAGTGTGTGGCTGGTGATCCTGCTGACCACTGTGGTGTGTGTGTGTGTGTGTGTGTGTGTGTGTGTGTGTGTGTGTGTGTGTGTGTCAGGTACTGCTCGTAATGCGCTGACGCAGAAGAGTGTGTGGCTGGTGATCCTCTTGACCACTGTGGTGTGTATCGTGCCCATGCTGACCGTGCGCTTCCTCAAGAAGGACTTACGCCCCTCCCTCTCAGACAAGGTACTCACACACACACTCACACACTCCAGCACAAACCTCACCTTTCATGCAAGTCTCACACTCTAACATACAGAGTCTTCACTGGAGGGTATGTGTGTTTCTGTGAGTATGTTTTGTGTGTGAATCTGTGTGTGTGGGGATCTGTGTGTGTGTGGTGTGTATCTCATGAGCCGTTGTGTTTATGTTCATGTCTTTATGTTTTTTGTGTGAATCTGTGTGTGTGTGTGTGTGTGTGTCCTGTGCTCAGGTGTGTGTGTGTGTGTGCGTGCGTGTGTTTGTGCTGCAGAGGGTGAGTAGGAGGCAGGGTCCACAGGAGCAAAGTCTCATTAATGTGTCCTGTGTGTGTGTGTGTGTGTGTGTGTGTGTGTATGTGTGTGTGTATGCATGTACTAATGTGTGTGTGTGTGTGTGTGTGTATGCATGTACTAATGTGTGTGTGTGTGTGTGTGTGTGTGTGTGTGTGTGTGTGTGTGTGTCTCCTGTGTGTGTGTGTGTATGCATGTACTAATGTGTGCGTGTGTGTGTGTGTGTGTGTGTAGGTGCGCGTGCTGCAGAGGGCGAGTCGTAAGCAGGGTCCGCAGGTGGAGAGTCTGAGGCGTGTGCGGAGGACGAGTTCTCGGCGGTCGGCGTACGCTTTCGCCCACCAGCAGGGCTACGGCGAACTCATCACCTCCGGACGCAACATGAAGCCTGGGGGCTCCGCCCACTCTGCTGACCACGCCCACAAGGACACCAGCCACACCCATGTGATAGACCACGCCCCCACAGGCAGCAGCCACACCCATCAGATAGACCACGCCCCCACAGGCAGCAGCCACACACACACAACAGACCACGCCCGCAAAGACAGCAGCCACGCCCATCATATAGACCACGCCCCCAAGGACAACAGCAACACCCATCAGATAGACCACGCCCCCAAGGACAGCAGCCACACCCACAGCACAGACCCTGGGCCTATGGGCATCAGCCACACCCACATCGCGGACTCCGCCCCTAACAGCAGCAGCCACACCCACACTGTTAACTCCGCCCCTGACTGCAGAAGCCACACCCACACTGTTAACTCTGCCCCTGACTGCAGTAGCCACACCCATGCTGTTAACTCCGCCCCTGACTGCAGTAGCCACACCCATGCTGTTACCTCCGCCCCTGACTGCAGCGGCCACACCAGCTGGATTGAGTCTGTGTTCAAGAGGTGGGGCACGGGGGAGGCAGCAGCCAATGAGGGGGCCAACACGGGTCCCTTAGACAGTACTGGGGCCACTGGAGGGGTGACTGGGGGTCCCTCAGACACTACTCAGGCCCCTGGAGATGTTACTGGTGTTACTGGGGGTTCCCCAGACAGCACTGGTGCCTCTGGGGTGCAGTATGGGGGTACCCCAAACAGTACTGGGGCGCCTGGAGGGGTTACTGGTGTTACTGGGGGTCCCTTAGACACAGGGGTGGAGTATGGAGGAGAGCAGAGCTCAGTCTCAGAGATCATCGCCTGAAGACCACAGACACACACCACACACACACATACACACACAAAGACACACAAAGATGATGCCACCTACACACACAGGTGATGGCACCTACACACACACACACAGGTGGCGGTAGCTGTCTATTGAGCCAGTGTGTGGTGCCTATCAGAATGTACCTCCAAACCAGTCATCTGCACAAGTGACCAACACAGCACACACACACACACACACACACACACACACACAAGCATTATCTTTCTTAGAGAAACCTATCTTTTCCAGCAGCATCCTCCGTTACCCCCGTGGCCTAGCTACCTGCAGGATATTTATAGTCTTTTTTACACCAATAAACCCTCAGACAAACACAGCAGATCACTAGTCATATTACACCAATAAACCCTCAGACAAACACAGCAGATTACTAGTCATGTGACATGAGTGTCCGCCATAGGCTTACCACTGGCTAACTCACTCAGAACATGCCAGAATGTAAAGATGGAAATCTAAAAATGGTGAAAATGGTGAAACAGTAAAAGGTAAATGGGCTATGTACAGAGGCTGTGAATAGTACTATTGCACTATGAGGTAGGTATTGTATTGCACGTTATGCTATAAGTATTGCAGAGGTAGCGGGCCAAACCCATACTCAACATAATCAACAGCAGCAGTGAGCTGACAAACCCAAATCTGACATTAGCCAACATCAGTCAGCAACAGCAGTGAAGTGACAACATGACTATTTGAAATGCAGCATCACTGGTCCAATGCCTTTACAGTCCTGACTGGCCATCAGTGTTGCCAGATTGGGCGGGTGCCCGCCCAATTGGGCTTGTTTTGACTTTGTCAGGCGGGTGAAAAACGCCTTGGGCGGGCAAATAAAATGTGGGCTACTAATTGGCCAAAGTATTGTTGGGCGTTTTTTTGCTGAAGTGGGCGGGTTTTCGGAAGCGATTGGGCGGAAATCACTCAATCCAATCTGGCAACACTGGCTGTGTTCACTTCCTGTTGGTCATTGTCCAGACCGGGTGTGATCTGCACAGGAAGACCTCAGTGACAGACATACATATATATATATATATATATATATATATATATATATATATATATATATATATAGCATATATAGGATTAAGGTATCTACAGAAAGATTAACAGATACCTCTGTCTTCAGACAGGTTATTTCTATGTAGTTGAATGTGTGAGACATGGCCTTAGTAGTGGGTAGTGTGGTATGATCTTCAGTAATATAATGGCATGTGTACTATCACTAAACAAGCACAAGATTGGGTATATCAGCATATATAGGATTAGGTTGGCATTTTTGCCTGTTAGTGAAGCACATACGGTT
>CM059268.1:965894-980894 GCA_030347295.1 Setipinna tenuifilis | reverse complement strand
CAAACTGAGTACAAAAAAAACTTGCCTCACCTATTAAATTTACCCGTCCAGGTGCACATGCGTAAAAGAGTGGAGGTTCTCCATATTTTTTCTGAAAAGTCTCCTTCAATCGTTGTAACCTGTTGGTCAGCGTGACAAGCATCTTTACTTTTAAATAATCTGCTTTTACCAAAATTAAGCTGGTGAATCTTACACAAATGTAATTACCATTCATTTGGAAACTAACCTCTCGCTCCCAGAGAAAGGCAACTTGAACTTCGGCGGGTGAGATGTCATATCTGGCTCCGTGTGAAGACGCTTATAGCTCAGACTAAATCAATTGCAGCGGATGCAAGTCTTGCAACAGTATAATATTCGTTGTGCAGTCAGCTGACTGTCATGCCTCTGTTCAGCTGTTTCTTCAACACACACGGAAGAACATCCGCGTTGCCTCTGCTGCAGTTTTTTCCTCCTGTCCAAGTTACTAGAACAGAAGGTTTTGTAGCGCAAGGAATGCTGGGAGTTATTTAGGCTCCATACTGTGGTCAAGATGTCTGACATGGAGGATGATTTCATGTGCGATGATGAAGAGGATTATGACCTGGTAAATGTTGTTTCTTGCAGTCCTAACGCTACACAGAGAATGTTATGTTATTTCGAATGCAGGGGTTGCACTGCATGCCGTTATTGTGTCGCATGTAATCAGTATGTGAGAGGGGCTTGCAACCGTAGCTTAGCTTCGAGGCCGTGAATAGTTCACTTGTTGGCATAGGAAGCTAAATTGCTAACGTAGCGCCAAGCTAATGCTAGCACAATAACATATTCAGTCGCTTGTTCTGACAAGTAAAGTTGAATGGCAACATATTATAGAGCTAATTGGAAGACAGATTGATTATAATATGTTCACCTTTGTATGTATCTATAGATAACTTATAATGCTGCAGAATCGTGCGATGCTGTCAGCTAGTATGTCTTAACCATGCTATGTCACTGGCAGGCTAATAACATTAGCCAACATAGCAATCCGTGTGTATAGTTATTCCGCCGGTATAGCACTAGCTGTTAGTTCTGCCCTGTCACTAAAACTTTAATGCTTAACGAAGCTTCACATTACAAACAGGGATGCATTCTAAAACCGGATACATGTTTCCCTGATCACCATACAACCTATTATGTGTAGTGGGCTAGCATGCTCGTAATGATTTGTCTTAATGGACCTGGAGAAACCGCGATCTCAGGTAGCTAGTATACAACGTAATGTCAACAGTCTCCAAGTAGCTAGCTACTCCCATAGCTAGCCGGAGTAAGCTACAGCACCTGTACTTGGGATACGTCCACTAGAGGCGCTTTCCAGAGAAGGGGATGGTGAACACAATTCTCTGGTCCGCAGTCATGATCTGTACACGTCCCCTTTTCAAGAATCTGGTCTTTAGTGGTCTATGGTGTCCTCTGAGCTACTTACTAAAAGTGTGTGTGAGTGTGTGCGTTTGTGATGCTTCCACCGGCCATGTTGGTTTGTTTACATCGTGGTGTTGACATCCTGTTATTCAAGGAATACTCAGAGGACAGCAACTCCGAGCCCAACGTGGACTTGGAGAATCAGTACTACAACTCCAAAGCACTGAAAGAGGATGACCCCAAAGCTGCTCTCAGCAGCTTCCAGAAGGTGTGTAGACTTCCAGTATTGCTCACATTACCAGCATTTACTAAGCTGTTACATGCATTCACATGCCATTACTTGTTTGTGTCTTAAAATGAAATTTTGTTTCCTCATGTACTCGGGAATGTTATTTTCCACCAGGTTCTTGAACTTGAGGGTGAAAAGGGTGAATGGGGATTTAAAGCATTGAAACAGATGATCAAGATTAACTTTAAACTGGTGAGTGCAAACAGTTGTGTTGATGCCTTCAATTAGAAGTGTTTTGTAAAACAAACAAACAAACAAAAAAACACACAGACATTTTGTCCTTATGTAAGGCTCTTGAGGTAGTAAAAAGATCTACAACTGCATTGTTTTTACTCTGGTTATTTGTTTCCTTTGTACAGACTAACTTCCCTGAAATGATGAACCGCTACAAGCAACTCCTGACATATATTCGCAGTGCTGTCACCAGAAACTACTCAGAGAAATCCATCAACTCCATACTGGACTACATCTCCACTTCCAAACAAGTATGGCCATTTTAAGAAAGTATCAAATATGGTCATTTTAACAAAGTATTTGAAGGCATTGAGGAAAATATGCGACTAGAAATACACCCTTTATGGTGAAACATAAGATGGGAATAAGCAGTGCAGTTTTACATGTTCTTCATCTGCCTTCGCAGATGGATCTTCTCCAGGAGTTTTATGAGACCACATTAGAAGCTCTGAAGGATGCGAAGAATGACCGGCTCTGGTTCAAAACCAACACAAAGGTATCGGAGCAGGTGTTCTCACCTGGAGCAACTTTCGTCAGACTAAACACTCATTTGTCATTGTATAAGCTCTGACTTCTGTAAAACACCTGTTCACTCTTTGTGTTTTAAGCTCGGCAAGTTGTATTTGGAGAGAGAAGAGTACGGCAAACTCCAGAAGATTCTAAGACAGCTACACCAGTCGTGTCAGGTAAAAGAGCACGTGTTGGTGATGAAAGGTGACATGAATGTCACCATGTCCTTACGCTCTTTGGTAATTATGGTGTCCATCCTTAATATATGTAATATATGTTCTTACGATGTTAAAGACATTTGACATTAGACATTTTCTAAACAGTTTTTTTTCTCTGACATGTTTCACACTGGTGTGTGTGTGTGTGTACGTGTGTACGTGTGTGTGTGTGTGTGTGTGTGTGTACATGTGTGTACGCATGTGTGCGTGTGTGGATAGACGGATGATGGGGAGGATGACCTGAAGAAGGGCACCCAGCTGCTGGAGATCTATGCGCTGGAGATCCAGATGTACACAGCGCAGAAGAACAATAAGAAGCTGAAGGCGCTATACGAGCAGTCCCTGCACATCAAGTCTGCCATCCCACACCCCCTCATCATGGGCGTCATCAGAGGTACGCACAGCGCCAGCGCTCAGGCTGTGTGGCATGAGGGGAATGTGTGGGGGTGCATGGCTCTGTGCGTTGCCCCAAAGGAAGGGTGTGGGGTGCATGGCTCTACTGTGTGTTGCCCCAGGGGAAATGTTTTGGGGTGCACAGCTGTACTGTTTGTGGCCCCATGCTAGAGTTCTTATCATTGTGTCTGCTGGTTCCACTCTGAAGTAGAACAGAGTGGAATGAAGCTTAATTAACCCCTTCAGGGGGTAGGTAGAGTAAAGCAGAGACACGCCCCTCCTTATCTCATTCTCGGTGCTGGACCAAGGAACAGGCCTGTGCAATGGAGACGATGGAGTCTGCAACACCAGTAATATGCTCCCAGCATGGTCGTGTTTCGGGTGTTAGCCAGGTCTTATTTCTGATGAAGGGCTAGCCTTTGAAATGTCTCCTTTAAAAGACTCCTGGTTGCATAACACTGCTGTTGCAGATTAGAGATTAGTCTTCTTTATAGCTAGTTCCACAGCAGTGGCTGTTGTATGTTTACCTTTTCCCCCTTTTCACATGTCTGGGTCATACATCACGATGCCATACAGTCATGTCCAACGCTGTGGTGTGCTTGTGTCTAGAGTGTGGAGGCAAGATGCACCTGCGGGAGGGAGAGTTCGAGAAGGCTCACACGGACTTCTTCGAGGCGTTCAAGAACTACGACGAGTCGGGGAGCCCGCGGCGGACCACCTGTCTGAAGTACCTGGTGCTGGCCAACATGCTCATGAAGTCCGGCATCAACCCCTTCGACTCGCAGGAGGTGAGCAGACAGGAAGTGGCCTACAGTAGACTTCCTGTCTTGTGACCAGAGGTGTAAAATCCTGGGTTCAGAAAGTAAAAACCCTGCCACAAATTTGATCCATCCAGCTCTGAATCAGCTGATCATAATGAGCACTCAAGATAGATCAGCTACTCAGTGAAGTCACCTGTGTTAGAAAGAAAATGTGGCAGGGTTTTTACTTTCTGAACCCGGGATTTTACACCTTAGCTCAGACTAACGGTGGAATGTGTTTCTGTGTTGCTCTCCAGGCAAAACCATACAAAAACGATCCTGAAATTCTCGCCATGACAAATTTGGTAAGGTAAGGATGCCATTGTTATTACGACCAGACGTCTGACACAACCCAAACTCACACTTGTGTAGGCTGTTCATTGTGCTGTCCATCCTTAATGTATCGTGGGTAATGCACAGTAATATGTAAACATTCTATACTGTATATTGCATGTACTTTGTATACTGTAGGACTTAGAAATGGATGTAGTCATTTTGACTTTTAGACTGATCTTCACCCTTTTTGTAAGTCGCTTTGAATAAAAGCGTCTGCTAAGTGTAATGTCATGTAATCTTGGCTGTCAGTCTGCATCTAATGAGTGATTATATCTGTCATGTCAGTGCCTACCAGAATAACGACATCACAGAGTTTGAGAAGATCCTGAAGACGAACCACAGTAACATAATGGACGACCCCTTCATTAGAGAACACATCGAAGGCAAGTAGCTCTGCGTTCACTCTCACCATGGCAACAACACTTTTGCTCGTGTATTTATATTTCGCTTTAAGTCATAATTAACTTATTCAGCTATAAACTAGTGTACAGGTAGGTCCACATGGCTGCAGTCAGTAGTACCCAGTGCTCTCTTTGGGCAGGAACTGAACCTGCAGGCCTCCTCTTGGAGCCATACCTGTCTGTCATGTTCCAGTAGTTGCTGTCTCACTACACTGTTGAAAGTGAAGCTGTACATGTATCTGTTGACCCTCACATTGACTTGTGAGCCTGAGCTTCTTCACTTGTGCTGTAGTTTTATTAGTTTTGTGTACACCAGAAGGCTCTGTCTGGCCTTCAGGGTAACACCACTGTTGTCAGTTTTGAAACTGGCTTTGGATAATAAAAACACACATGTTTGAAGTTGATCTCACCAAAGCCAACAGTGTCAGTGTGCTGCTATGTTGAATTATGGGTAATGTAGTTTCTGACTGTTTTCTCTTTCCTCTTGCAGAGTTATTGCGCAACATCAGAACACAAGTGCTTATCAAGTTAATTAAGCCTTACACAAGAATACACATACCTTTCATCTCCAAGGTAAGGACTGTCGATACATGCCGCAGTACAGTGTGTTGTTATATATTAACACATGATTTAATATCCTCATACATTTAGCTGATGGTAAATGTATATCTGTAATATATGTGCCATTTACTGTTTAGTAATAATAATGGATGTAAATAGATTATAATTGTGCAGAGTTTATGTTTAACACTTTGTAACAGCACCCCTTTTGTGTTCTCTCATGGGTTATGGGGTTTTAAATGTGATTTACTTGTTTTCCTCTCTAAGGAGTTGAACATCGATGTTGCAGACGTGGAAAGCTTACTCGTTCAGTGTATATTAGACAAGTAAGTGTCTTTATGCATCCTTCTGCATACTTCGTGCCTTCAAAGAGCTTGTGTGTAAAATGGGCATTAAATAAAAATGCAGTCCAGGTATCTCCAAAATTGTTTTATTTATTTATTACAGTTACAGTTAATGATCTTGGGTCTGGGTATACTAATTATACTAATTATACTTAGGTCATAATTCTGTGGTTATTTAGTTGTTTTTTTGTTTGTTTATTGTTATATATTAACACACTGTTAAAAAGCACCATACATTTAGCTGATTATTTCTATATATAATATATATGGGCCATTTTACTGTTCAGTAGTAATAATGTATGTGAATAGATTATACTTGTGCAGCGTTGATGTTTAACGCTTTGTGTGCGTGCAGTACGATCAATGGCCGCATTACTTGTTTATTTGTTTGTTTGTTTGTTTGTTTGTTTATGTGTTTGTGTTTGTGTCTGTGCATTACGATCAATGGCCGCATTACTTATTTGTTTGTTTGTTTATTTGTTTGTTTGTTTGTTTATGTGTTTGTGTTTGTGTGCGTGCAGTACGATCAACGGGCGCATTGACCAGGTGAACCAGCTGCTGGAGCTGGACCATCAGAAGAGGGGCGGGGCCCGCTACACAGCGTTGGACAAATGGACCAATCAGCTGAACTCTCTCAACCAGGCCATCGTCAGCAAGCTGGCCTGACGTGCTCCCTGGTGGTCACCTGGCAACCGTGGACAGTGGAGGGCAGCATACTACGGTCACGCCCCGTGGCGTGGCGCCTCTCGCTGGGTGATGGTGTGTGGGTTTGTGTGAGTGTGTGTGTGTGTGTGTGTGTGTGTGAGAGTGTGTGTGTGTTCTGGCGTAACTGTGCGAGGCCGCTGCTTCCACTGGGGGGCGGAGTCCAACACTGAACCCGAGGCCACACCCCCAAGAGAACGCAACATCTAGACTCTCCCCCCCCCCCCCCCCCCCCTCTGCCCAGGCGCCCCCCCCTGTCAGTTTGCTTTTTTACACAGCGGTGATATTTATTGGGAGAGGCAAACCATTCACAGTACTGACTTGTTGTCATGGTTCATTTTACGAGTTGATATCCGTCATAGTTTCCTCAGCGATGCTCTTTGTCTCCGTGGCGTTAATGTCTGGTTAGCACTTCGGGCCGCCCACAGCATGTTCTCCCGGGCCCGCGCGGGCTCGAACCCGAACCGCCGCCGCCACCGCCACTAGCACCGCTGACGTCTGCCTAACGCGTGTAATTAGCGGCACTTTCTGTTCTCGCTGGAGGAACCCACAGTGTCTCTGTCACGGTGGAACGTTACGCTGTCTCTGTTCTTTTGTTTTGGAGGAATAATAAAACTATGCCCATGATGCTATTCAACCTGCTCTCAGCTTTATTTTTGTCCAGTTTCTCTTTCTTTATTTCTTTCTTTTACTATTTTTGTGTGTGTGATCTATGCCTTCCAATTTAATGTGGTGGTACCATCAACAGCCTCTGTTAATATTATTGTAGTGGTTGACTGCATTTAACTTCTGAATTATTTCCTTTGTGTAAATGGCATATTATTTAGTACATGGAATAAATGTGCCATGAAAACCTGACCTTGTAAACATGAAAGTATAATATCAAAATTAAAGTAGGTTACAGTGATCTGTTCAACAGCAATTTAAATGTATCTGCCTTGTGCACTGACAACAGGAACTGTGTTCGTTCCTACTGTAGTGTTTAGCTTATCTTGCATAAAATAAAGCAAAAGACTGAAGCACAACTGCATTAAAAGGCATAACAAACTGATGCTTGGCAGGTGCGTCTCTCCTTGAGTAGATATTCTCAAGTACCCTTCACAGTCAGCTGCCACTGTGGGCGTGTTTGTGTCGTGGCAAGGGTCCGCCCTTTCTTGTTCCTCCACCAATCAGATGAGGGAAAAAGTTGCCGCCGGTTTAGGCGCCATGTTCGGAAGTGCATGACAACAAAACCATTTTATTGTAACTTTATTGTGCTTGTGGGTTTTATCTGAAAGTAACAACGGCAGCTACATGTAGATTTCAATGGACAAGTCTTACGTTTACGCGGACCACCTATCTTAACTGCCTACAAACAGTCTTTAAGAACTTGACAGCCGCTTCCATGTGTTGCTATGGTGGTACATAACGCAACGTTAGCATTGAACTTTCAACGTTACTAACTTAACGTCATTTAGCCTTTCTTGGCTTGCGAATGGTAATCTTGTCATTGCACTGTCTATGGTGGATGTCCTCGATGCGATTTCTTCTGAGGCAAGGAAAATTCAACCGATAGTGGTAAGTGTCTGCTTTATGGTGACTTCGTAGTAGTTGCTAGCTGGCGAGACATCTAGCTGAGTGGGCAAGACATCTCATTAGTGTTTTGGATGCTAGCGCTACATTATCCCAGTGTCTCTGCCGTGTTGGCAAGGCATTTAAAATGTAAAGCTTCCCTAACATTACTTAAACTTAAGTCTAGCCTACTTATACGACCAATTGTAATCTGTTTATCTTACAATTGAGACAGTTATGACATAACGTGGACTGTCAACATTAGCAATAACTTGATTATCTGGTGAGTTAGGCTTAACTTTGCAAAACATTTTTAGGGACGTCCGTGGGGCGTTATTATAAACTTGGAAGTCTTTTGAGCTGCCATTATATGTTTTCACTTGCATGTCAGATGCCTTGCTGAGAATATTAAGCTAGTGGTCGTTCATGAGCTCCAGGTTAAGACGGTGCCCACTGTGTTGGTTGTCAGGTGTAGGGCAGGTGGGTGTACACTACACGCAGTGAAGCAGCTGACGCGTCTGCCCCCCCCCCCCGCTCTGATAGAGCCCCCCCCCCCCAACATCATGTCCATAGACTTCGACAGCAACGCGCTGCAGACGCAACATGAGGAGGAGGAACTGGACCAGGAGGACTACGCCAGGGAGCAGGAGGTGGGTCTCATCCAATCTCTGACACATCACATAATATCACACATACTGCACTACTGTACTATATCAACTGGGTCTACCCATCCACCCCATGAGACCTCACATACACTGCAGTACTGTACTATATTCAACTGGGCCTTCCCATCCACCCCCTGACACAACACGACACACATCACAACACATCACACACACACTGCAGTACTGTAATATTCAACTGGGCTGTCTCATCCACCCCCTGACACATATACTGCACTTCTGTACTATATCAGCTGGGTCTTCCCATCCACCCCCTGACACGACACATCACATCACAGCACAGCACATACAAACACATCACAGCACATTATATCACACACACCACACTGCTGTACTATATTCAACTGGGCCTACCTATCCACCCCCTGACACATCACATCACTATTATATTCACCTGTGTTCCTGCTAAAACACATCACTATATATTCACCTGTGTTCCTGCTAAAACACATCACTATATATTCACCTGTGTACGTGCTAATATACATCACACATACAGTATATTTATCTGTCCCCTTGATACCATTCATAACACATTCAGTACAGGGTGTTCAAAAACACTGGACTTCATTTGAAATGTTATAGGCGAGGGCTTATGGCTAGAGGTAGAAGTGTCGTGAAAGTGTTGATAAGTGGGGTCCTCTTGTGAGGGGTGTGTGTGTGTGTGGGTGTGGGGGGGGGGGGGGTGGCTGGCAGCTGCTGGTTCTGTATTCCGTAAGCTGCATTGTTCATCAGGCCCCTAATTAGCCCTCTACCTCTCCTGTCCATCTGCTGGGGGGCTTTGTGTGTGTGTGTGTGTGTGTGTGTGTGTGTGTGTGTGTGTGTGTGTGGAGGGGATGGCAGCGGCAGGTTCTCGCCTCGTCAGTTATGACACAGGTGTGTGTGTGTGTGAGAGAGAGCGTGTGAGCGAGAGTGAGTGCCTAGAGAGGGGTGGAGTTGTTTAATACAGTGGTGGAACCAGCCTGGTGAAGAGCTGTGTGTGTGTGTGAGAGAGAGAAAGACAGTGTATGTAAGAGAGAGTGTGTGTGTGTCTGTGTGTGTGTGCCCCAGCCTGCTGCAGAGCTGTGTGTGTGTGTCTATGTGTGTGTGTGTGTGCGCCCCAGCCTGCTGCAGAGCTGTGTGTTCCTGTGACTCATTCAGTGGCAATGTTGCTGCACTCTGGACCTGCGCTGCTATTGGTGGAGGCAGAGAGCAGGTGGGTGGGTCTTCTATTGGCCACGCCCCTCATGTCCCACATTCCCATGTGGAGCAGAACTCAGCCTGTCCAGCCTCTCTCTACCTCAGCCTCTCTCTCCAGCCTCTCTCTCCAGCCTCTCTAACTCAGCCTCTCTAACTCAGCTTCTAACTCAGCCTCCAACTCAGCCTCTCTCCAACTCAACCTGTCTCCTGCCTCTCTCCAACTCAGCCTCTCTCCAACTCAGCCTCTCTAACTCAGTCTCTAACTCAGCCTCTCTCCAACTCTGCATCTCTTCAAGTCTGCCTCTCTCCAACTGTGGGCCAGAGGGCTGAAGACACACACACATATACACACACACACAACACACAGCACCTCACACAGCCTAGGAAACACACTAGTGTGTCCAGTGTGTCTTCACTGGAGTGGTGTGTGTGTGTGTGTGTGTTTCCTGATGGCAGGAGGGTGGTGTGTGCTGAGGTAGGCTAGCCGCTCTGGTATGTATCTAAGTGGGGGGGGGGTGGGTGCTAGGGGTGTGAGCAGGAAGTGGTGTTTTGTATTTAGTCAGTAATGTTTCTGCTCCAGTTAGCCCCAATGTATGCATGTGTGTGTGTGTGTGTGTGTGTGTGTGTATGTCTGACCTGCACGCTGGGTGGACACAAACTCGGCTCACAGGAGGGTGTGTGTGTGTGAGTGGGTAGATACTCACAGGATGGTGTGTGTGTGTGAGAGAGTAGGTACTCACAGGACAGGGTGTGTGTCTGAGTGGGTAGGTACTCACAGGAGGGTGTGTGTGAGAGGGTCGATACTGACAGAAGGGAGTGTGTGTGTGTGGATAGATGCTCAGAAGGTGTGTGGGGTGGCAGCTGTAGCATTCTCTTTTGCTGCACTAGAGCGCTACTAGACGGGTACCGCTCCACACACACACACACACACACACACACACACACACACACACACACATAAGGGAGCGTAGATGCGTGCGCCAGGCGGGGTGGCAAAGCTGGAGCTGGAGGAGTCTGTGCTGGAGGTGCGTCTTATCAGGAAATCTCTCTGGGAAGTAAGTCAGAACACACACACACACACACACACACACACACACACACACACACACACACACACACACACACACACACACACACTGGTCTCATGTTAGAGTGGACACACACACACACACACACACACAGTCTGGTCTCATGTTAAAGCTGCCACACACATACACACAGTCTTGCCCCAGCATGCTGTGTGTGTGTGTGACCGGCAGGAGAGGTGTGTTTGGAAACGAGGCTTTTGGGGGCACTGTGCTTAGGGAAGAGTGTTTGGTCAGGGGTGGGGGTTGTTGGGGGTGTGTGTGGGTGGGGGGTCTGTGAGAAGGGATGAGTGTTTGGTCAGGGTTTGGGGTGTGTGTGTGTGTGTGTGTGTTTAAGAGCTGCTCTGGTTATTGCTGTGGTAACCATGGTGATAACACTTCCCATGACCTACATTAGACACATTGTTTATGTGTGTGACTCTCGTTCTGTTGTTGCCATGGAGCAGAGCTAGCGCTTAGCATGTGGGATGCTAGCCCTGTGGCTCTGTGATTTCTCTGCTGCGTGTGTGAGGTTGTGTTTCCACATGTGTGTGTGTGTGTGTGTGAGAGAGGCTGTGTTTCCAGGTGTGTGTGTGAGGTTATGTATTTCGAGGTGTGTGTGAGGGTGTGTTCTGGGGTGTGTCCTGTGTGTTTGAATTATTAAACTGTTCACAGCATAGCTCTGTTGACATTATGAAGCATGCAGGTGTTTGTGAATGCTGACTAAGGTACTGTAATGGCCCTCTGGAAGCTTGTTGATCTCACTTTTAGCTGGTTCACATGTCTACCGTAAGTTTACAAAAGTGACGTCATCATAGGGCGATCATCACAAGTTGTTGAACCAGTATGTTTGTGTTTTGTTGTGTGTGTGTGTGTGTGTGTGTGTGTGTGTGTGTGTGTGTGTGTGTATTCTGCAGCTGCACAAGCTCCTGACGGATCTCCCAGATGACATGCTGGAGGACAGCCGTGACTCCTCCTCTCCAGAGCTGGACGACTCGCCCCCCAGTAACCATGGCAACAGGTACACATACACACACACACACACACACACACACACACACACACATGCTGCACCCTGTTTCTATGTTGGAAAGAGGGCGGCTTTCATGGGAAGCAAGGCCACGCAACACTGTGTGTGTGTGTGTGTTTGTAAGTGTGTGAGAGAAAGGTTGCATTCCTGAGCACCCGATGTGTGTGTGTGTGTGTGTGTGTGTGAGAGAGAGAGAGACAGAGAGAGAGAGGGGTTGCACTCCTATGCACCCTGTGTGTGTATGTATGTGTATTTAATTCTGCGCTCATGGTTGTGTGTGTTTTAGACCCCAGCAGGCCTGGAACGGGCAGCCGCAGTGGGCCAACCCCCAGAGACCACCCCTGGCAGAGGAGGTGAGTGTTGGTGTCTGTGTGTGTCTGTGTGTGTTTGTGTGTGTCTGTGTCTGTGTGCATTATTTATCCAGCTCTAATGTGGTCATCAAATCAGAACACAAATTAAAATACTAAACTAAAAATAAAGTGTTGGGTAGTGCTGTGCTGCCTGGTGCTATCTTTGGCCATGTTGTGAGTGACCTCTGTCTGTCTGTGTGTCTGTCTGTCTGTATGTATGTGTGTGTGTGTATGCGTGTACGCATGCGCCTGCGTGTGTGTGTGTGTGTGTGTGTGTGTGTCCGAAGGCCTACGAGGACACCTATGGTGACGAGGGCTCCTACCAGCAGGACTACAGCTATGACGGTGCCCCCCCCCCACTGCACCAGGGCGCTGAGCAGGGGTACCAGTATGGGCGCGAGGGGTACCCCTATCAGGACGGGGGCCCCGAGGAGTCGGCCTGCACCAACGACCTCTCCGTGGAGCCCTACTCCCCCCCCAGACACCCCCCCTCCCAGCACGACTACAACCAGCTCAGGAACCACTTCCAGGTCAGGCAACAGACCAGTTTGTGTTGTGCTCCACCACCGTGTGTGATGGTGCTGTGTGTGGCAGGGGGGGTGAGGGGGTAATGGTGTGTTGGTAATGGCACTGTGGGGGGTAATGGTGGGGCGGTAGGGTAGTGGTAGGTTGGTAATGGTGGGGTAGGGGGTAATGGTGCTGTAGGTTGGTAATGGTGCTGTGTGGTGGGGGGGTATTGGTGTTGTGGGGGGTAATGGGGTAGGGGGTAGAGCCCGACCGATATGGGTTTTTCTAAAGCCGATGCCGATACCGATATTTAGAGATCAGAATCACCGATGGCCGATATGAGCTGCCGATTTTTAGGGCCGATATGCTATCGTTTTGTCCTTAATTGGCATACTAAATTATCATACTAATAAGAGGAAGCACAACACTTATAAACTTAACATGATTTATTGAAAATTGAACATATAAACATATGAAATAAATATAAAATAAATAAATAACAAATAAATAAATACCAACTCTTGGGTCATAAAAATAAACATAAGAAAAAATATGAAATAAAAAAATAAATATCAGTGCTGCAACATAACAAAAATAGTACTACTTGAACCTTGAAAATAGTTAAACTTGAAACTGAAAACAGTCAGTCACACTTTGGCATTTAGGCCTCTAGGCCTCATACTTCCAGTTCAAAAAACGCAGGTTGTCATGTAATCATGTCATGTCATGATAATAAAAGGATAGTTCACCCATAGTGCGCGCTTCTACAGGGAACCCCTATGCTGACGGACCAGGAAGTGCAACGGTGCAAGTGTGAGTAGTGTTTTGAGTTCGTGAGAAGTTGCCATGTTTGCTACGGAGATTAATGGTTAATGGAGGCGAAGCAGTGGGTACCTCACTGTTCGCTATGATGTTGAGAATAAACGGAACTTGATGGTAAAGTACAGTGTGTTGTGTGTCTTTGTAGATGTTATATATTGCTTAACTCACCCCGCGGACGCCGGTGCTGTGTGCTGGTTCAGACAGAGACAAGTGCAATTAGCGTGCAGGTGTGTTAGCAGTGTATGACGGGACATGTAGTGCGTGAGTGGGCCAGCTACCGTGCAAACAAAGACAGAGACACAGACAAAGAAACACTGTGGCGCTAAAAAGTGTCCACAAATGCCCGCAAATGTGCCTGACTGAAAATCGGCGCAACCACATAAGAAGATCGGCCGATGCCGATTGATTAAAAATGAGCAAAAATCGGCCTAATTAATCGGCTGGCCGATCGATCGGTCGGGCTCTAGTAGGGGGTAATGGTGCTGTAGGTTGGTAATGGTGGGATGGGGAGTTTGGGTTGGTAAATGTGGGTGGGTTGCTAATGGTGCTGTGGGGATAATGTGAGTTGTTAATGGTGGGGTGTGTGTGTGTGTGTGTGTGTGTGTGTAGAATATGGACGGTGGGGTGATGATGTGGTTGGTGATGTGGGTTGGTAATAGTGGTGTGTGTGTGTGTGTGTGTGTGTGTAGAATATGGACGGTGGGGTGATGATGTGGTTGGTGATGTGGGTTGGTAATAGTGGTGTGTGTGTGTGTAGAATATGGACGGTGGGGTGATGATGTGGTTGGTGATGTGGGTTGGTAATAGTGGTGTGTGTGTGTGTGTGTGTGTGTGTAGAATATGGACGGTGGGGTGATGATGTGGTTGGTGATGTGGGTTGGTAATAGTGGTGTGTGTGTGTGTGTGTGTGTGTGTAGAATATGGACGGTGGGGTGATGATGTGGTTGGTGATGTGGGTTGGTAATAGTGGTGTGTGTGTGTGTGTGTGTGTGTGTAGAATATGGACGGTGGGGTGATGATGTGGGTTGGTAATAGTGGGGTGTGTGTGTGTGTGTGTGTGTGTGTGTGTGTGTGTGTGTAGAATATGGACGGTGGGGTGATGATGTGGGTTGGTAATAGTGGTGTGTGTGTGTGTGTGTGTGTGTGTGTGTGTAGAATATGGACGGTGGGGGTGCAGCAGATAAGATGGCGGATCAGTATAAGGCCACCTACCAGCCCCGCCAGCCTGCACACATGTTCAGCCAGGACACACTCCAGAACGGACACCTTCAAAACGGACACCTTCAAAACGGACACCTTCAAAACGGGCACCTTCAAAACGGGCACCAGAATGGGCCCCTTCAAAATGGGCCCCTTCAAAATGGACCCCACCAGAATGGCCACCTCCACAACAGGCCCCTTGAGCAGCTGCAGCGAGACTTCCTGGACTCCAGACAGAGTGAGTGACCTCTGGAGGCGTCTGCCCTCTAGAGAGATATCAGTCCTTTATAGTGTCCCCTCTAGAGAGAGATATCAGTCCTTTATAGTGTGTCCTCTATAGAGAGAGATCAGTCCTTTCCTGTCTGCCCTCTAGAGAGATATCAGTCCTTTATAGTGTGTCCTCTAGAGAGATATCAGTCCTTTCCTGTCTGCCCTCTATAGAGAGATAT
>CM059268.1:953394-955894 GCA_030347295.1 Setipinna tenuifilis | reverse complement strand
CGGGAGAGGGCCCAGGAGGAGGTGCGTGTGGAGCGGGAGAGGGCCCAGGAGGAGGTGCAGAGGGTGCAGGAGGAGGCGGTGGGGCACCGGCGTGTGGAGCTGCAGGAGGCCCTGAGGAGGCAGCAGGAGCTGCGGGCTCAGGAGGAGCGGGACAGGGCGAGAGAGGAGGCGCGGCAGGAGGTGAAGGAGGCTCTCCAGGAGGGGCTGCGGCTGCTGAGGACTGAGGGGGAGCAGGCGGAGGAGAGGAGCAGAGGAGGCGTCAGGGAGCTGTGCAGGGAGGCGCTCTCCAGAGCAGTGGCCCTCGCCAGACACCACTGGACCAAGGTGACCCACCACAAACACCCCGTCCTCCTCTAGAACCCCTCCATCCTCCGTTAGAACCTCTCCATCCTCCTTTAGAACCTCTACATCCTCTAGAACATCCCGTCCTCCTTTAGAACCTCTACATCCTCTTGTAGAACCTCCATTCTCGTTTAGAACACCCTGTCTTCATTTAGAACCTCCCCATCCTTGTTTAGAACCTCTCCATTCTCATTTAGAACATCCTGTCCTCGTTTAGAACACCTCCCTCATTTAGCACCTCCCTATTGTGATTTAAAACACCCTGTGCTCATGTAGAACCTCCCATCCTTATTTAGAACACATGCATTGTTTAGAACCCCCCCTCCCTATTGTCACTCAGAACCTTCCCATTATTCACAACACCCCCATTATTAAGAACCTTCCCTTTATTTGGAATCTGCACATCATTCAGAACTTTTTCTTTCAGAGCCTCCACTTCATTTAGATCCTCCATGTTTAAGCCATCCTCCATTATTTAGAACCTCATTTAGAACCTTGGGATTGGGGTGTCACGGGTTCGAATCCCGCTCCAAGTGTCCTTGAGTAAGGCATCTCTGGAACTGAAGCCCTGCTCAGGATAAGAGCATCAGCTAAGTGTGTGTGTGTGTGTGTGTGTGTGTGTGTCCGTCCGTGTGTGTTCAGGGGAGCGAGGAGATGCTGAGGCGGGTGCTGAAGGAGACGCAGGAACGACACGAGAAAGAGATTCTACAGCTGCAGGGTACGTGTGTGTGTGTGTGTGTGTGTGTGTGTGTGAGAGGGAGAGAGAGAGAGAGAGAGAGTGTGTGTGTGTGTGAGTGAGAGAGAGAGAGAGTGCGTGTGTTTGCTTCTGTAGATTGCATTACTTAACATTATATCACATTAACACAACTATCGAACGGTTTGCATGGTTTCAGTAATTGAACTTGATGTGTGTGTGTGTGTGCGTGTGTGTGTTTGTGTGTGTGTGTGTGTGTGTGTAGGCTCAGCGGAGCGTGCGGACGGTGTGTGTGTGAGCGTGCGGTGCCGGGAGGAGGAGTGTGTGTGGCGGGGGAGGGTGGAGGAGCTGCAGAGGCAGGTGGAGAAGACCAGCAGACAGCTACAACACACCACCAGCAGCCTACACACACTCACAGGTACACACACACACACACACACACCGCCAGACAACACAGCAGCACCCTACACACACTTACAGGTACACACACACACACACACACACACCGTCAGACAACACAGCAGCACCCTACACACACTTACAGGTACACACACACACACACACACACACACACACCGCCAGACAACACAGCAGCAGCCTACACACACTCACAGGTACACACACACACACACGCACACACACACACACAGCAGCAGCCTACACACACTCACAGGTACACACACACACACACACACCGCCAGACAACACAGCAGCACCCTACACACACTTACAGGTACACACACACACACACACACACGCACACACACACACAGCAGCAGCCTACACACACTCACAGGTACACACACACACACACACACACACACACACACACCGCCAGACAACACAGCAGCAGCCTACACACACTCACAGGTACACACACACACACACACACAGCAGCAGCCTACACACACTCACAGGCACACACACCCTACACACACTCACAGGTATACACAGGCACACACACCCTACACACACACTCACAGGTACACACACACACACTCACACTCTCACTCTCACACACTCACAGGTACACACATACACTACACACACCCTACACACACTCACAGGTACACAGCAGCACCCTACACACACTCACAGGTACACACACACCCTACACACACTCACAGGTACCACCACACACTACTACTGTTACTACTGGTACTACTGTTACTACAAGTATGTGGTTCAAAGTTTGGATATCAAAGAAACTCAGGCAGAGTCAGCTGGCAATCAAGAAATCCCAGAGAGCTTTATTACGGCACCGGAGACTCACGTCGTGTAGCAAACAGGCGTAGTCTAACTAACATACAGAATGCAACTATTCTTATACCCTCAGAACCCCATACAGCACCATTACGCGTGGCATATTCATCAATTAGGGTGTTACCCAGCTTCACGCTCAACATCACAAAGAACCATAAATTCCTGTAAACATCTGTGCTATCACTTGAGGGTGACCTGACC
>CM059268.1:945894-948394 GCA_030347295.1 Setipinna tenuifilis | reverse complement strand
AGCCTGAGGACACACACACACACACACACACACACACACACACACACAGTTTACATGTTGGACAGCTGATGCAGACTGTAACACACACACACACACACAAACAGTTTACAAGTTGGACAGCTGATGCAGACTGTAACATACACGCGCATAAACACACACACACACACAGTTTACATGTTGGACAGTGGATGCAGGCTGCAGCACACACACACACACACACAGTCTTCCCTACGGAGAGTTGAGAAATGTGATGAAGTGCCTTGCGTGTCTGGACTGGAGCTCCCCCTTTTATTATTATTTATCTTATTTTATGTTATTTTACAGCCAAGATTATCCAGCCTACCTGTCTGTCTGTCTGTTTTTATATCAGTCATTACGACTTTTTAAATGCTTTGGATGTAAATGTGTTTTGTCACTGTTGATTAAAGTTTTATTTAAAATACTGTGTGTGTGGCATGCATCTGTGTGTGTGTGTGTGTGTGTGTGTGTGGTATGCATCCGTGTGTCTCTGTGCATCTCATGGATTTAATGTGTCTCGTGTTGATCAATCGCTGCTTCTCTCTGGCGCTCGAGACTGGGTGTGTAAAATCCAAAACAAAAGCAGATGCTATTCTCATTGAATAATATGTTTCACGTGACCAGTGCCCAAACACGTGCTTAAATGCTCCATTCCCACTGGTGTTCCCAGTCAATGAATTTAAAGTGCCTTCAGCCAATCACTAACCAAAACATACAGTGCTGTTTGATAAGGCGCGTGTTGCATTGACCTTCTTATCAGCGTCGCCTTGAGTTGCCCAACCGACAGTAACCCACCGGGATCAGCACGCGGTAGAGCCAGTGCAGAGGGACGGCTCGACTCTCACCCCGCCCGTGAGCGCCTGAACACGCACAGTGTCCGGTACATGTCGTGATTAAAACACAATGTTGCTCTGGCTGATACTCCTCGCTGTTCTGGTAGTTCTGCGATACAGATTCCCATACTTGCTGAAGGACATTCAGTACGGCGTGCAGTGGACTTTAATCGGATACCGACTGGCCAAATACGCGCAGTCCAAACCCTACTTCACAGTGCTGGACCGCTTTCTGGAAACGGCGGGCAGGCAGCCAGACAAAACTTTTATTTCCTACAAAGATGCAACTTTCTCCTACTGCGAGACTGACGCGCAGAGCAGCCGCATCGCGAGGGTGCTGCGGGAGCGCGCGGGCGTCAGAGGGGGCGACACGGTGGCGCTGTTGCTGGGCAACGAGCCCGCGTTCCTGTGGTCCTGGCTGGCGCTCGCGAAGCTGGGCTGCCCCGCCGCGCTCCTCAACTACAACCTGCGCGCGCGCTCGCTCCTGCACTGCTTCTCGTGCTCGGGGGCTAAAGTGCTGCTCGCGGCCTCAGGTACCTGCTCCAGCTCCTCTCCTCTCTCACTCACACACACACACACACACACACTCCGAGAAGCTGTCATAGCAGGATCTGCTGTTTAAACGTTAAGTAATACTCAATGATACTCAATAATACTCCATAATACTAATACAATACTTTTACATCCCTGTCTTCCCATCCTGTCCTGTCCCTCTTGTCATATTCATGTATGTCTGTAGTGTTGGATGGGTTGATGGCCAATTTCGCTGGTACTTGTGACTAGTGACACTAAAGGTTCACCTACTTACTTACAACTACTACAGTAATACTTAATGAAGTGATATGTGTGAAATCAGCTAAATGTCAAATTGAGGAATCTGTATTGTTAGTGAAGCTGCCTTGGTGTTAAAGGGCAGTGTGTGAGTGTGTAATTTAAAGGGCAGTGTGTGAGTGTGTAATTTAACCCCTTCAGCGCTGAGGGAGGCTGTGGAGGAGGTGCGTGTGGCCCTGACGGAGCAGGAGGTGGCGGTGTTCTTCCTCACGGAGACCTGTGATGCTGCGGTTGGCATGGAGACGCTCTCTGACAGCATCCTCTCGGCCTCAGACGCTCCCCTGCCCCCCACCCTCCGCACACACGTCACCCCCTCCAGCCCCGCAGTCTACATATACACCTCCGGCACCACAGGTACACACACACACACACATACATATACACACACACACACACCTACCTGTGGCACCACAGGTACACACACACACACACATACACACACACACACACACACACACACACACACCTCTGGCACCACAGGTACACACACACACACACACACACACACACACACGTCACCCTCCCCAGCCCCGCAGTCTACATCTACACCTCCGGCACCACAGGTACACACACACACACACACACACACACCTCCGGCACCACAGGTGACGTGCGCACACACACACACAGACACACCCCGCCGTCTACATCTACACCTCCGGCACCACAGGTGATGGACACACACACACACACACACACACACACACACACACACACCTCAGGCACCACAGGTGACGCACACACACACACACACACACACACACACCCCTACACCTTGGGCACCACAGGTGACACACACACACACACCCCTACACCTC
>CM059268.1:935894-943394 GCA_030347295.1 Setipinna tenuifilis | reverse complement strand
AAAGGTACACACACATACACATACACACACACATACATAGTTATTATAATCTCACTCAACACAGCCTCACATTCATCACAGTACCTCACCATAGTCAGCACAGCCTCAAGGTCCTCATATATCCTCAGTCACAGTCAGCACAGCCAAGCTCTCACACACAGCAGCCAGTGTGTCTTCATCATAGAGTCCACACACAGTTAGGGTTCCCTAACTCTAATTTCCTAACCCCAACCCTAATCCTAACCCTAACCCTACCCATAACCCTAGATCCTAGCCCTAACCCTAGTTCCCTAGCCCTAACTCTAACCCTAACCCTACATCCCCTTGATGTTTACCATTGCCACATCTGTGTCTTTACCTCAAAGTTTATGGCGTCAAAATAGTCTCATAAAGCACTCGCACGATAAAACATGCTTCGAGCGTATTGTGTTATTTCACACGCGTAGATATTAACTGTGAGCGAGCAAATTATCTCTGCACGCGAGGAGAAATCTGTGACTTGCGCGCAAAACAACCACTGGGGGGCAGACGCTCCCTCGAAAAGTCACTGAGCTCTCTCGAAGTTGCCGTTTGCTCGCGCGAAATTAATTTCTGCTCCCTCAAAGCAGTTATCTGTTCGCTCCACGCTTGCCCTCTCTTCCTCATCAGATTCATATTTTAAATTAAAATTGATGTTAAATTCGTCCATTGTAGCCTATATTGCCGCCACAATCAAATAATCAACCCAAATAAAGAAAAAATATTTTTTAATCAGTTTGTGTAATTATTTTTGTTACCAAAGGAACTATTGTATAAAAGCAATATAACACTCGTGATCGTGAGGTTGTTGTGGAATACCCTCACGGGTGTGATTCCCCGCAGGCCGTAGGTAGGCTAATCACACCGTGATGGTATTCCACAACAACCTCACTCCCACTGGTGTTATATTGCTTAATTCTAGGTCTTGCTTTCCTCGGTCTTCGGTCTTCCCAGACAATGTTTAATGGCCTCTGCCCAAGTAGAAGTGCTTAAGTACTCTTTGCGCGCGAGTCGAGTGAACAGAAAACAAATTCGCGAGAGCAGAAATCTGGTTCTCGCGCGAGCGAACAGATAACTGCTTTCGAGGGAGCAGAAATTAATTTCGCGCGAGCGAACGGCAACTTCGAGAGAGCTCAGTGACTTTTCGAGGGAGCGTCTGCCCCCCAGTGGTTGTTTTGCGCGCAAGTCACAGATTTCTCCTCGCGTGCAGAGATAATTTGCTCGCTCACAGTTAATATCTACGCGTGTGAAATAACACAATACGCTCGAAGCATGTTTTATCGTGCGAGTGCTTTATGAGACTATTTTGACGCCATAAAAGTTTCCCATTTACTGATGTGTGTTTCCTGTTTGCCCATCTGTGTGTTCTCATTGGCTGACTGCTGTGTGTTCCCTCAGTGGCGGTTCCCATTCGCTCTGATCCAGTTTGACCTAGAGAAGGAGGAGCCAATCAGGAACGCCGAGGGCTTGTGCATAGAGTCCCCTATAGGTACCGCCCCTCAGCATCCCACACACACACACACACACACACTCACACTCACACTCACACACACTCTCGCACTCGCACTCGCACACACACACACACTGTTACAAACTCGATGTTAAATGTAACATGGATGACACCAGTCACTGGGCTCCTATGGTCTAGGGGTATTTTATTTACAAAATAATAAGGAAACGTAAGACAAAACAGTACAGGGAATAACCAAGGCAAAATGGGGAATCAAAAAGTCCAAAAAGCGTGAAAAAAACAGGTGCAGGTGTAGCCAGGATGCAACCACCAGGAAGAGAGAGAGATATGTGGGCTGCCACCCCGACATATGTAGGAGGTCCATCCAAGACACCTGAAAGGGGCAGAAGGACATAACAGTGTGTGTGTGTGTGTGTGTGTCTGTGTGTGCAGGCGAGCCAGGGCTGCTGGTGGCGCGTATAACACTAAAGTGTGTGTGTGTGTGTGTGTGTGTGTGTGTGTGCAGGAGAGCCAGGGCTGCTGGTGGTGCGTATAACACTAAGGTGTGTGTGTGTGTGTGTGTGTGTGTGCAGGCGAGCCAGGGCTGCTGGTGGCGCGTATTACCCAGAAGGCCCCATTCCTGGGCTACCTGGGGGCGGCGGGTCAGTCTGAGCGTAAGCGTGTGTGTGACGTGCTGCAGAGGGGAGATGTGTACTTCAACAGCGGAGACCTGCTCACACTCGACACACACGGATTCCTCTACTTCACCGACCGCATGGGGGACACCTTCAGGTCAGTACACACACACACACACACACACACACACCACACACACATACACACGGCTTCCTCTACTTCACCGACCGCATAGGAGACACCTTCAGGTCAGTACACACACACACACACACACACACACACGGCTTCCTCTACTTCACCGACCGCGTGGGAGACACCTTCAGGTCAGTCAACACACACGCACACACACACACACACACACACACACACACACACTTTTGTGAGGTAAAATCTGTGTGTGTTTGTGAGGTAAAGTGTGAGTGTTTGTGAGGTAAAGTGTGTGTGTGTGTGAGTGAAATAGTGTGTGTGTGTGTTTGTGAGGTAAATTGTGTGTGTGTTTGTGAGGTAAAGTGTGAGTGAAATAAAGTGTGTGTGTGCGGTTCTTACTCTGTGGTTCTACCTGCGGGGGGAGGGTGGTGGTGTTTTAGTGCTTTAGTGTGGTTCTAACGCTGCGGTTCTATCTCTGTGGTTCTCTGTGGTTCTAACGCTGGGGTTCTAACTCTCTAACACTCCGCAGGTGGAAGGGGGAGAACGTGTCCACTAGCGAGGTGTCGGACGTGCTGACCATGATGGCGGCCATCGCTGAGGCCAACGTCTACGGCGTCACCGTGCCAGGTGACCGCCCCGCCCCCTCCCTTAGCTCCACCCCCTCCCTTAGCCCCACCCCCTTCCCCACCTGCCCCAGCCCCGGTAGCTCTGTGTCCTGTGTGCGTGTGTGTGTGTGTGTGTATGTGTGTGTATGTGTGTGAGTGTGTGTGTACTCCTGCTGCCCCTCATGACTGCACTGCTGGAATGGGACACTGCACTGATATCCTGTGTGCTCAAGTGTGTATTCTGTGCGTGCATGTTTGTTTGTTTGCGTGTGTGTGTGTGTGTGTGTGTGGTATGCGTGTGTGTGTGTGTGTGTGTGTGTGTGTGTGTGCAGGTGCGGAGGGCAGGGTGGGCATGGCTGCGGTGAGGCTGCAGGAGGGGGAGGAGTCTAACAGCAGTGACCTCCACAGCGCCCTCTACACACACGTACACACACACCTACCGCCCTACGCCAGACCACGCTTCATCAGGATACAGGTACACACACACACACACACACACACACACACACACACACACACACACACACCATAGCCTTCGCTCACCCTCTAGCCCTCTCTCACACTACAGCTCTCTCTCACTCTCCAGCCCTCTCTATATATGTGTGTGTATGTGTGTGTATTTTATATATATATATATATATATATCTTTGTGTGTGTGACTTGGTGTGTTGCTGTCATGTGTGTAATACCCTGTCTGTGTTGCCCCTGTCTGTAATACCCTTTCTGTTCTGTTACCCCTGTCTGTAATACCCTTTCTGTTCTGTTGCCCCTATCTGTAATACCCCTGTCTGTGTTGCCCCTGGCAGTAATACCCCTGTCTGTGTTGCCCCTGGCAGTAATACCCCTATATGTAACCCCCCTGTCTGTAATACCCCCTCTGTTGCCCCTGTCTGTAACACCCTGTCTGTGTTGCCCCTATGTGTAATACCCCCCTCTGTGTTCTGTTGCCCCTGCAGGGCCATCTGGAGGTGACTGGCACGTTTAAGCAGGTGAAGGGGCGTCTGGTGTCGGAGGGCTTTGGGCTGGACGCCGTGAGTGACCCCCTCCTCCTATTGGACGAGACGCAGCGGCGCTACACCCCCCTCACTCGCCCCGCCCACGACGCCATCCTGCAAGGGACACTCAAACTATAACACCCCCCCCACCCACACACACACACACACACACACACTCTACACCCCCCTCACACACTCTACTGCCCCCTCACACTCTACCTACCCCCCCTCACACACTCTACACCCCCCTCACTCGCCCCGCCCACGACGCAATCCTGCAGGGGGCACTCAAACTATAACACCCCCCCCCCACACGCTACCACCCCCAACCAAACTCTACCAGCCCCCCCCCCCCAGGTCCACGACGCCATCCTGCAGGGGGCCCTCAAACTGTACCACCCCCCCAAACTCCACCAACCCCCCCAAACTCTAGCAGCCCCCCCAGGCCCATGACGCCATCCTACAGCCCCCCCCCCAAACTCTACCAGCATCCCTAAAAGCTACCAGCCCCCCCAGGTGTACGACAGCATCCTACAGGACTCCCCCAAACTCTAACAGCCCCCCAAACTAACAGCGGCTCTCTGCTCCCACAGAGCCCTGGGGCTGTAGCGTTGTGTAGATGCGCACGCACGCACGCGCACACACACGCCCTCATATATGTCTGCACACGCCTGCTCTGTGTCTGCTGCATGTGTGTATGTGTGTGTGTGTGTGTGTGTGTGTATGCGTGTGTGTGCCTTATTTTAACAAACGTGTGTATGCGTGTGTGTGCCTTATTTTAACAAACCTGTGTGGTACATAAAGTAGAGCAAGGTTATGTTATGTTATGATTCTGAAAAGTTGTGTTTCAATTTGTTTGGTTGACATGTTCAAGCGTACAATAAGAAAATGCCTAATTCCTAATTCCTAATTTAAAGTGTCCAGTGTTTATTGAATCCCAGTGTGTGTGAATCCCAGTGTGTGTGAATCCCAGTGTGTGAATCCCAGTGTGTGTGTGTGTGCTTCCTTGGCTAAAGGACATGTGACTCTTTGTATCAAATCAAAGTCCAAATTTCCTTTAGCCATTCCGCAGTGCCGTATCCCACCGCAGTCTGTACTAGTGTGTGAACTTTTACCCAAATGTGATCTTTTTGTTGCCCAATCCCGAGACGCACATTCAACCTTTGGTATGCCCGCCCACTCCCCGAACTCTACTGCGCGCGCTGGACTTCAGGTTGCCAGATAACTGAAACTTTTGACAATCGACCTAAAAAACAAAGTCGACAAACACTGTAAACAATACATGTCAACTGTTACGCTTGTGTAATTTAAAGCCATCCTCTCAGTCTAAAGAGATGTTCATTACCCCTGTGTTTTCACCGTGTAGTTAGACTGTAAACAGAAACAGCCCTAAAGGAACTGAAACACTCAGTGTTAGTCAGGTTAACAAGTAGAGCCAGAGAACTCGGCTCCTCTCGCATTACATAATGACATGACATCACTAATTAACCTCCTGCGTGCCAATAAAGTAAACACTGTAGGGGTTAACTGTGCTGACGGCCGTGTTGTTGATGTGCGTCGCGGCAGGGCTGCTAACCGCCATGTGAAGAATGATTGTCTGGCTCCAGTGAGAGGGGGAATAAAGGGAGCTTTGTCTGGCAACCGCGTCAGAGTCTTGAATCAGGGGTGGACCCGAGGCGCTCGGGAGAAATTAACATGAAGTCGGGCTGATTTTTCACACTCGATCGCTCGTCTGATAGTTCCACAGCTATGCACTGTCGCTGCTTTTGATGTGTGCATGGACTACACTTCCTCTATGACACAATAACCTCAAGCAGGATGTACGTCTGGGTAGCTATTTTAGCGGGATTGGCTGTTTTGCCAGCTATTCTCAAATCACTGTTTCCATACTTTCTTGAGGACCTGAGGTATACCTTAAACACTATTCGCTTCGGGATCAGGCTTACTAAATACAAGAGAGTAAAGCCTTTCTACAGCATTCTGGATTGTTTTTTGGATGCCGTGAAGAAACACCCGAATAAGATCTTCATCCACTTTGAAGGACAAGCCTTCACTTATCTGGAGGTGGACAAGCAGAGCAATAAAGTAGCGAATGCTTTGCGGACTCACGCCTCCCTGCGAGAGGGCGATACCGTGGCCCTGTTCCTGGGGAATGAGCCCTGCTACGCCTGGATCTGGCTGGGCCTGGCCAAACTGGGCTGCCCCGCGGCGCTACTCAACTACAACATCCGGGCCAAGTCGCTGCTGCACTGCTTCACCTGCTCAGGCGCCAAGGTGCTCATCGCAGCCGCAGGTAAGGATGACGCGGGTCAGGTAGTGATGACGCGGGGGCAAGTCAGGATGACGCGGAGTCGGGTCGGTCAGGACGATGCGGGGCCACTTGACCTCGCCATGATGTGGGTCAGAAGGGTAGAACTATCATTTTGACAACGACCTCTTTTCATTCCTCTTTTACTTTTAATTAATGTGTATACTTTTTCTTTTTTCTTTCTCTTCTCTGTTCTATTGTATAATATGTGTATTTAAAAAAAAAAAGTGTGTCAGAAGGTCAGTGTGTGCAGGGGTGATGTGTGTGTCGGGGACCGAAGATCAGTTGTGAACAAACAAAACATGACGCCACACTTGTTTACTGACGGGGAGGGAGTTAAACCTCAGACAACAACATCGCTTCTAGAGTAACAAACACCATGCCCTGGTTACATGTTTTATCTGTGATATAGGCGAGATTTAAAGTTTATCATTTTGCATGTAGTGTTTATAAGTTTGAGTTGCTGGTGTGCATGGCGTGAGCTGTGGGCTGAGATGAGTTAATGTTTGTTGGTGTTGAACTGTGAGTCGCATTAAACATAACCGCCTGTGACTGTCAGGACTGTACTTCAGTCCCAGTGACATCTCACACACATCTCATGTAAAACACACTGCTCTACTAACACTGGCATCCAGGCCTAGAAAGTGCAGGTGTGTAGGAGATAACTGGTGGCCCTTTATAACAGCTACGTCATAATCAGCATTTATTTTGCATTTATTAACTCGTACTTAAGACTGCCATTTAGTAATCATTGCTTTTGCACTATTTGTCATCAGCAAATCATTTATAAACATATTGACATCTGTCTGGATGTTGGTTGGCTATCTGTCTGTCTGTATGTCTGTATGTCTGTCTGTATGTCTTTATGCTATCTGCTGTCTATCTCTCAATCTGTTGCCTTTCTGTCTGTCTGTTTATCACCTTCTGTGTCTGCTTTGACACCTGTAAACATGTTAATGATTTACTGATGAGAAATAGTGTAAAAGCAATGATTACCAAAAGATGAACAAAGTGTTAAGTACGCGTTAACAAATGCAGAATAAGTGTTTATTAGTAAGTGCTTATTCTGAAGAGCTACTGAGTAATGTAGAGTGCGGAGGTGCCTAAGAGCTCCCAGGTGAGGAGGTGAGGAGTCCCAGGTGAGGAGGTGAGGAGGTGAGGAGTCACAATGTGCTCAGCTAGCAGCCGGGCCTGGTGTGAGTTATACAGTAACTAACAAACACACACACACACACACACACACACGACCTATGAACCTCAACCCTAACACACACACACACACACACACATGACCTATCAACCTTAACCCTAACACACTCACACACTCACACACACATGACC